>CM053563.1:23247931-23297330 GCA_028646485.1 Cryptoprocta ferox
AGCACTGGGTGTTATATGGAAACCAACCTGACAATAAACTATAAAGTTTAAAAAAATAATAAATAAAATGAAAAAAAAATGAACAAACTAAAATCAAATTTATTTAGTTCAATCTCAACCATGTAATGCTAGGCAAAAGAAGAGCAAATTTTATCTTACTCTTTAAAAAATTTAATTGAAGTATACTTGGCATACTATATTAAACAAGTTTCAAGTGTACAACACAATGATTGGACAATTCTACATATTAATACTCACCAAAATAAGTGTAGTCACCATACCAAGTTATTACAGTATTATTGACTATATTCTCTCTGCTGTACTTAACATCCTATTGACTTATTTATTTTATACCTGGATGTTTGTACCTCTTAAGCTTCTTCACCTGTTTTGCCCATCCTCCAACCCCCTCTTCTCTGGAAGTCACCAATTTGTTCTCTGTATTTATGAATCTGTTTCTGAGTTTTTGTTTATTTGTTTTGTTTTTATTTTTTTAAATATTATTTAGACCCATGTAAATTAAAATATAGTGTAATAATGTTTTCAGGAGTAGAATTTAGTGATTCATTATTTACATATAACACTCAGTGTTCAACCCAAGAAGTGCCCTCCTTAATGCCTATCACCCATATACCCCATCCCCCCCACCCAACACCCCTCCAGCAACCCTCAGTTTGTTCTCTGTATTTAAGAGTCTCTTATGGTTTGCCTTTCTCTCTGTATCTTATTTTTCCTTCCCATGCCCTATGTTCATCTGTTTTGTTTCTTAATATCTACTTATGAGTGAAATCATATGATGGTTATCTTTCTCTGAGGACTTATCTTGCTCAGCATAATACACTCTAGTTCCATCCATGTTGTTGCAGAATTTCATTCTTTTTGATCACAGAATAATGTCCCATTTAATATATATACCACATCTTCTCTATCTATTCACCAGTCAATGGACATTTGGGCTTTTTTCATAATTTGGCTATTGTTGATAGTGTTGCTATAAACATTGGGGTGGATGTGCCCTTTCAAATCAGTATTTTTGTATCCTTTGGATAAATACCTAGTAGTGCAATTACTGGGTCAAAGGGTAGCTCTATTTTTAATTTTTTGAGGAATCTTTATACTGTTTTCCAGAGTGGCTGCACCAGTTTACATTCCCACGAACAGTGCAAAAGGGTAACCCTTTCTCTGTATCCTGCCAACATGTCTTATTTTCTGAGTTGTTCATTTTAGCTGTTCTGACAGGTGTGAGGTGGTATCTCATTGTGGTTTTGATTTGCATTTCCCTGATGAAGAGTGATGTTGAACATTTTTTCATCGGTCTGTTAGCCATCTGGATGTCTTCTTTGGAAAATTGTCTGTTCATGTCTTTTGCCCATTTCTTCACTGGATTATTTATTTTTTGGGTGCTGAGTTTGGCAAGTTCTTTATAGATTTTGGATACTAACCCTTTATCTGATATGTCATTTTCAAATATCTTCTTAATTCTGTTGGCTGCCTTTTAGATTTGTTGGTTGTTTCCTTTGCTGTGCAAAAGCTTTTTATCTTGATGAGGTCCCAATAGTTCATTTTTGCTTTTGTTTCCTTGCATCTGGAGACTTGTCTAGTAAGAAGTTGCTGTGGCCAACGTCAGAGAGGTTTTTGCCTTTTTCCTCTAGGATTTTGAGAGTTTCCTGTCTTACATTTAGGTCTTTCATCTATTTTGAGTTTTTTTTTTTTTGTGTGTGTGTATGGTGTAAGAAAGTGGTACAGGTTCATTCTTCTGCATGTTGCTGTCTAATTTTCCCAACACCATTAGCTGAAGAGACTGTCTTTTTTTCCATTGGATATTCTCTCCTGCTTTGTTGAAGATTAGTTGGCCATACATTTATGAGCAGATTTCTGGGTTCTCTGCTCTGTTCCATTGATCTATGTGTCTGTTTTTGTGGCAGTACCATACTGTCTTGATGATTACAGCTTTGTAGTAGAGGCTAAAGTCTGGGATTGTGATGCCTCCAGCTTTGATTTTCTTTTTCAACATGACTTTCACTATTCAGTGTCTTTTATGGTTCCATACAAAGTTTAGAATTGTTTGTTCCAAGAATTGTTTATCCAGCAAGGCTGTCGTTTAAAATGGAAGGAGAGATAAAGAGTTTCTCAGACAAACAAAAGCTAAAGGAGTTTGTGAGTGCTACACCAGCCTTGCAAGAAATTTTAAGGCGGACTCTTTGTGTGGAGAAAAAAACAAAACAAAACAAAAAGGACCAAAAATGACAAAGACTAGAAAGGAGCAGAGAACATCATCAGAAATTTCAACTCTACAGGCAAAACAATTAATATCTTTCAATAATCACTTTAAATGTAAATGAACCAAATGCTCCAATCAAAAGGCATACGTTATCAGAATGGGATAAAAAAAAAATAAGACCCATTTATATGCTGTCTACAAAAGACTCATTTCAGAGGTAAAGACACCTGTAGATTGAAAGTAAGGGGATGGAGAACCATCTATCATGCTAATGGGTGTCAAAAGAAAGCCGGAGTAGTCATACTTGTATCAGACAAAGTAGTTTTTAAAACAAAGACTATAACAAGAGATGAAGAACGGCATTATATAATAGTTAAGGGGTCTATCCACCAAGAAGATCTAACAATTGTAAATGTTTATGCCCCCAGTTTGGAATTAACCAAATATAAAATCAATTAATCAGAAAAATAAAGAAACTCATCGATAATAATACCATTGTAGTAGGGGACTTTAGCACCCCACTTACAGCAATGAACAGATCATCTAAGCAGAAAATTATCAAGGAAACAATGGCTTTGAATAACACACTGGACTGGATGGACTTAACAGATATATTCAGAACATTTCATCCTAAAGCAGCAGAATACACATTCTTCTCAAGTGCACATGGAATATTTTCCAGAATAGATCACATACTGGATCACAAATGAGCCCTCAACAAGTACAAAAAGATTAATATCATAATGCATATATTCAGACCACAATGCTATGAAACTTGAAATCAACCACAAGAAAAAATTTGGAAGACCACGAATACTTGGAGATTAATGAGCATCCCACTAAAGAATGAATGGGTTAGCCATGAAATTAAAAAAGAAATTAAAAAGTATGTATAAGCCAATGAAAATGAAAACATGGCAGTCCAAAACCTCTGGGGCAGCAAAGGCTGTCATAAGAGGGAAGTAAATAGCAATCCAGGCCTTCCTAAAGAAGGAAGAAATGTCTCAAATACACAACCTAACCATACACCTAAAGGAGCTGGAAAAAGAACAGCAAATAAAGCCTAAAAAAGCAAAAGAAAGGAAATAATAAAGATTAGGGTGTTTTGTTTTTAGATTCCACATGTGAATGAAATCATACTAGTTGTCTGCCTCTGTCTGGCTTATTTCATTTAGCATAATACCCTCTAGGTCCAGTCATATTATTGTGAATATCAAGATCTCATTATTTCTTATGGGTTGGTAATAAATAGAAAAAAAATACATTTTAGAAGGATGCTCACAACATGATTCCATTTATAGTTAATTAAAAACTACATATAATAATACTATATATTATTTATGGATATATACAGATATAATAAAAATATAAAGACATACACATGTGTGATAACCATTAAAACCAGGATAGCAGTTACTTCTGAGTATGATGGGAGTGGAGGGAAGTAGAACTGTCTCCATACTGTCTTATTTCTTAAGTTAGGTGGCAGAAACTTAGTGCTTGTTAAATTGTTCTTTATACATAATAATAAGGGAAAATATTGAATGGTTGATATTTATCTAGGAAAGAAACTATAGAACACAGAGCAAGCCCCAAAAAGTAATGGAAATAAATGGCAGAGATAAGAGCAAAAATTCATTAAACAGAACATGAATAAACAGTATGAGAATGATTAAAACTAAAACTCAGTCTTTTGAGAAACTTAATAAGTAGAAAAACCTCTGGTCAACTCAATCAAGATAAAAATAGAGTAGACAAGAAATATTAGGCCTGAAAAAGGAGGCATAATTACTGATTCAGTAGAGATGAAAAAAATCAGAAGAGAACACTATGATGCCAATGCCATCTGAAATGCACATCTTTTTAGAAACTTACTCGCGATAAAATAGAAAACACAAAAAGACTTGTAACCATTAAAGAAATTGGAATAGTAGTATAAAATCTATTCAAAAAATTCTCCAAGTTAGATTTATAAGTGAGTTTGGTTAAATTTTAAGGAACACATGACTTCAATTTTACATAAATTGTTCCACACGATAGACTGAAAAGTTCCCTAATTTCTGCTACAATCTTTATAACATACCTGAAAAGAGAAAAAAAAAAAAAAGAAATTATGGTTTGACAGCAACTATAAACACAACTGCCAAAATTATAAATAAATTAATAGCAAAACAATTTGTATCAACAATAACTATATTTTTTTAAATTTCCTATCTGATTTCTCAGTTGACCCTTTCATTGTTAGTAGCATGTTATTTAATCTCCATGTATTTGTGCTCCAGATTTTTTTCCTTGTGGTTGATTTGTAGTTTCATAATGTTGTGGTCAGAAAAGATGCATAGTGTGACTTTGATGTTTTTGAATTTGTGAACCAACAATAAATATGTTAGATGATAAATCATGACCAAGAAGACTTTATTTCAAGAATATAAGGAAGCTTTTATGGCAGAAAATTTTTCATGTAGTTTATCACACTAACATAGTAAAAGAGACAAATCTCATGATGATCTAAATAGATGGAGAAAAGAGATTTAATAAAAAGTCAATACCCGTGCATAATATAAATTCATAGCAAACTAAGAATGTAAGAAAACCCTCTGAACTTGATAGTGTATTCTAAAAATTTATGGAAAATATCATAATTAATGGTAAAATGTTAGAAACATTTCTATTTAGGTCACAGATAACATTTTATTGGAGGGCTTAGCCATCATAATTTTAAAAGAACAAGTAAAAAATAAGGGGAATGAAGAGGAAGTAACACAACTCTTATAATTTTCAAGTTATATAATTATTTACATAAGAACTCCAAAGGCATCTAGATTAAAACCACTAACACCAATAGAAAAGTTCATCAAGTTTGCTGGATCTAAGATAAATATATAAAAATTAATCATATTTCTAGATATTGGCAAAAATTCGAAATGTAGATTTTTAAAAAGATACCATTTTACAAATGCATATAGTTGTGTAACCACTTCTATCACCCCCATGTTTCTCTTGTAACTGTCTCAATCCCCTACCTTCATCCCCAATCTCTAACATCACTGATCTGATTTCTGTTTCTATAGCTTTTTTTGCCTTCCCCAGAAATTGAAGTAAATGGAAACATACAGTTTGTAGTCTCTGTTATGTGATTTTTTTTTCATTTTGCACACACATTTTTGCATTTATTAGTTATTTGTTATTTTTTATTTCTGGGTACAGTTCCTCTGTATGGATGTACCCTGGATTTTTATCCAATTACCAGTTGGTGTGCATTTAGTTGTGGTTGTTATTAATAAAGCTGCTATAAAGATTTGTGCACAGGTATTTGTGTGAACATGATTGATTTCTTTTGGGCAAATATCGAGGAGTGGAGATTGCAGGGTCATAGAGTATATGTATGTTTAACTTTATAAGAAGCAAACTATTTTCCAAAGTGACCATGTCATCTCCCACCAGCAATGCATGAGAGTTCCATTTACTCCTCATCCTTGCCTACACTTTGTGCTCATTTTTTAGCTACTCTAATGACTGTGTAGTTCTATTTAATTGTGGTTTTACTTACATTCTTCTAATGACTAATGATGTTGCACATCTTTTCATATGTTTATTTTCTATTTGCATATCTTGTTTATTGAAGTGTCTTCAAATTCTTTCCCATTTTAAAAAACTTGTATTATAAGTGTTCTTTTTATATTTTGGATAGAAGTCCTTTACCCAATATATATTTTGCAAATATTTTCTCCTTGAGTGTGGCTTTCTTTTCATTTTATCTGTCTTTTGAAGAGCAGATATTTTAATTTTGATGTTTGATTTTTCAAATTGGTTATGGATTACTGTGTTATATATCTATGAACTCTTTGCCTGACTCAAGACTGCAAAGATTTTCTCTTATGTTTTCTCTTAGAAATTTTAGAGTTTTAGGTTTTATATTTGGATCTATGATCCATTTTAGGTTTTTCAAATATGGTGCAGGTATGTATGGATTGAGATTTACGTTTTTGTGTTTGGGTTATTCCAGTACTCTTTGTTACAAAGGCTATCTTTTCTCTATTCAATTATCTTGGGACATTTGTCAATTAAATATGTAATGAGGGTCTATTTCTGGAATCACTACTCTTTTCTATTGATCTTTATGTCTGTCCTAACATCAGTACCACAGTATCTTGATACAGTAGCTTTATAGTAAGTCATAAAATCAGGTAGCGTGAGTCTCCAACTTTGTTCTTCCTTTTCAAGATTGTTTTGGTTACCTTACAGTCTTTGCTTTTTCACTAAATTTAGAATCAGCCTTCAATTTCTATAAAAACACCTTTTGGGATTTTCATTGGGATTGAATTTAATCTATAGATCAATTTGAGGAGAACTGACATCTTAACAATAATTTAACTAAGTCTTTTAGTGCATGAGCACATATTTCCATTTATCTAAGTCTTCTTTAATTTTTCTTCATCAAGCTGATAAGTTTTGGGAGGTTTGTTAAATAGAAGCAAATAACTGTAAACATCTGCTCTGTCTACTATTTTATCCTGAGAAATTAGAATAGTGCCTAGAACATTTTTTTGGCATATAGTTAATGCTTAGTGAATATTTTTGGAATAAATAAGGAGTTGATACAAAGATAAAACTTATTTGGTATTCTGAGAATATGCTAATATCTACTTCAGAGGATTGTTAAATGAAAGACATGAATGAAAAAAGTGAGAAACTCTTTTTGAGTACTTGACACCGTTGACACTAAGTAGATATTAATTATGTAAAAAGAAGAGAAAGGGCAGAAAAATAGTTTCATATTGGTAGGTGATCCTGTCTTTTCCAAAGTGAAGAATAAAGATTAACAAACATTTTGAGATAAGACGAATGATAAAATTTGAGTGAGAAAAATACCTTGATACAAATTGAATAAACTAGAGATTTGCACATGTCTCCCTGTTGATATCTGGGGAGCCCTTGTCATTGGGTAGATGTTCACACTATAGAGCAAGGCAATTCTTCTCTTTTGGTCCAACGGTGGACAGCTCTGCGAACCTTCTGTGAGGAATGAGTGTTGCAGTGTAAGTTAGGATCCACCTTATGGGAACTACTTGCCACAGCAGGGCACTTCAGTCCATCTGGGCCCTCCCACAATGCTCCATTTAAACATTCCAGGGGTTCCTGGGTGGCTCAGCTGGTTAAGTGTCTGACTCTTGATTTCAGCTCAGGTAGTGATTTTATGGTTTGTGAGATCAAGCCCTGTGCTGGGCTCTGTGCTGACAACATGGAACCTGCTTGGGATTCTGATTCTCTTTCTTTCCCTCTCTCTCTGCCTCTCCCCACCCCAGGCACCTGCTCTCTCTCTCTCAAACTAAATAAACATTAAAAAAGTAAAACATTCCAGAAAGCCCAGTCAAAACAGTGCAGTTGGAAAGCAGTAAAATAAACAGAAAGCACAGGCTCTGAAGTTACACATACCTATATCTGAGTCCTGGCTCTACCACATACTAGTTAGTTATTCTCTCTGAACCTCAACTCCTTTATCTGTAAAGTGGGGGAAATGATAACTACCTTGACCTAATGGTAAATGCTTGCAACAGTGTAGTCACTGTTAGTGTAGCCACTAAATAAATGATAATTATTTTTTCCATAAAACTTGCTACAGCATTCTATGAAATTCATGCTCAAAGCCCCTAGAATGCCCTGTTCAAATAAGCAGTCTTTATAGCATTAGGATTTCCTGGTTGTTGCTAAACACCTGGTTAAATTATGTCTGCTGAAAACAAATTCTGGTTTGAGCAAAACTTAAAACAACAAGAAGGTACTATTCAACCCAGAAACTATAACACAGGCATCCCCACACCCCTCAAAAAGTCCCAAACAACAGCAGCCACATGGGTCTCTGGACTTGATATAGTGACTTTTTTTTTTTTTTTTTTTTTTTTTTTTTAGTGAGGTCCATAAACAAATTTTACTCCCCTCTTAAATTTTAGTGCCTTTATTCTTCTGCAGTGTCATATGGTACTTTTTGCTTCATTCTTGGAAGCGTTGTTATTAAATGCTGGAGATGGATAGTTGCTGTGGATGTGCACTTCTGTCCACTTTGCTGAGAATACTGAGCTGTAAGCACTTCCTTCTTTGGGGCCAGAGACTGGTGAGGGAGAATGGGAAGGTGGGGCAGGTCTAGTGATGAATTAGTGAGCACTTTCTGAGTGAATCCTTTCCACTAGAAGGAAAAGCTGGCACATTTCAGAGTGTTTTCCAAATCGCTCTTAACAGTCCTGGGAGTAGATTTACAAAGAGACATATGTTCTCAGTATTTGACTAAATACAGACAGGCACTAAAATATGGTATGCTCACAAGCTGTTTACAGGTATTGAATTTAAAATAAGTGACACTCTTAGGCATCTATTCAAAAAAGAATACAAGCTCTCAAAACTGTAATCTTGTAACATAGGCATGAAAGACACTCTATAAATGCTTGTGGAAGGAATAGGGAAGGGGCAGGCAGAGGGGAAGAGATGGAGCACAACAAAGAAGAAAGAAAGAAACAAAGGGGAAAAGAAAAATTATTAAATTGCATAATGGAAACTCTATAATATCTGTTCCCCTTAAAATAAAATGTTAGAATCCTGTACATGTTCCCAGGATCAACATCCAAAGCCACCACTCATATCTACAGTGCTTCTGCAGAACTAATCTGGATCTTCCTTTGCCAGATTCATATTCTCCATCTTTCTCTTATGGTGGCTTGACCCTAAGTTCACCTCTGTGCTTTGTCTTTCATTGCTGTTCACCTCTCTGACCTCTGAACTTACTGTCCCAGAGGCTTGTGCTTAGGAAACTCCTCTGGGACTTGGTGGCTGGTCTCCTCCCTGTGGCCTCACGTGTGCCTGGCAGGGGAGCCCAGGTCCTGCTGCAGGTTGGCTTCCTCCACAGGGATGCTCCCTCGTGTTGATTTACCCATGGCCTCATGGGAGATGCTACTTACTGAGGACCAGCCAGACATCATTCAAGGGCCCACAGGCTCAACAGCTCATTTTTGATGAGACAACCCTCCTGGGAGAGGGGCTGGCCATCTGAGAGAGCAGCTAAATGGACTTCAGTTAGGGTCCATGGAAATAAGTGATGAAGACACTTAAGAAAATACTTACTCTAAAGAACTATCCTACGGACTTCCACCCCACACAGCAATCCCTATCACTTTGCAATTTTAGTTACTTTCCCTTTAAAACACATTTGTGGCAGTTTTAACTACCAGGCTTAACAGGCTCAAGGAATTGATTTCAAAGTGGTGAATGATGTAATGGCTAAGATTAAATTGGCCTTTCTGGTACCAGTTATGAACTCCTGATGGTTCAGAATTGAGACTGACCCCTGAGAGCATGAATGGTGGCTTTACCACACTCCCCGCCCCCTACTACCAATAATGCTCTTCCTCCTCTCTATCTGGGAGCAAACCTTACACATTGGCATAGCCCACCCAGGTCTGTTGATTAAAGCTGCAGCTAAGCATCCACTGAGAGTCCAATCTGCATAGGGTCCTCTGCCAGCAAGGATGGAAAAGGCCCTTGAAAGAGCTGTCCAGGCAACCCTGGTGCTCTGGGAGGGAAGTGGCCGTCCACACTCCTCTTTTCTTGTGGTACCAGTACCTCCTCTTTTTCAGGCAACTGATTTACTTCCCTGACTCCCACTTTTAACAAAGAGGTTCTGGTAGAACTGTATGTTACAGCTTCCTTCCCCAGGCATGCCAAGCAGAGCACTTTTTTTAAAAAAATTATTTATAGTTTATTGTCAAGTTGGTTTCCATATAACACCTGGTACTCTTCCCCACAAGTGCCCTCCTCCATGACCATCACCCCCCTTCCCCTTTCCCCCTCCTACTTCAGCCCTCAGTTTGTTTTCAGTATTCAAGAGTCTCTCATGATTTGAATTGGAAGTGAGAAAAGGACATCATCACCTTTCTGGCAGCAGCACTGGGGAGATGTTAGCTCAGGGCTAACGTCACATTTTGTTCTAGTCTGGTAGAGAAAGCCACGTGGTGAAACAAGGTAGAGGAGTCCAAGGCAAAAAGAGAGTCCCTGTTAATTGATTAGAAAATAATTATGCATCAATGCAGAAACCAGGCATGTTAGTTTCCTATTGCTGCTCTAACAAACTAAGACAACTTAGTGGCTTAAAACAACACAAATTTATTATCTAACAGTGCTGAAGGTCAGAAGTCTGAGATGGGTCTTATGGGCTAAAATTAAGGCATTGGCAGAGCTGTGCTCCTTCTAAAGGGCTCTAGGGGAGAATTTATTTCCTTGTGTTTTCCAGCTTCTAGAGGCTGCCTGCATTTCTTGGCTTGTGGCCCCTTCCTCCATCTTCAAAGTGCATCTCTCCCACCTCTGCTTCTCCCATCACATTTCCTCTCTGAAATTCATGCCTTCCACTTATAAGAACCCTTGTGATTACATTGGGCCAGATAATCCAGGATAATCTTCCCATCTCTCAAGGTCACCTGAAGGTTGATTAGCAATCTCAATTCCTTCTACAACCTTAACTTCCTCTTGCCACGTTACATTGTATTCACAGATTCTGGGAATCAGGATGGGGACAGCTTTGTGGGGTTTTTATTCTGCCTATCACATTTATAGATAACAATAGAGGCTAAATTAATATCCCTCAGGTTGCAGAGATACAGCGGAGGTGATGTGGAAGTTACAATGGGCTTAACCAAATAGGGCTTCCAGGGCTGAAAGTATCCTTATTCACAGGTGAATCCATGCTTCAAGTGATCACATTTCCTCCCCTGCATGTGCACATTCTAAAATGTACAGGCTTGTCATCCAGTTCCCCAGGCTGTAAAAATCTTTCACAGTCATACTCATCAAAGATCAGGACACTTTTCTCTGTCTTATTTATCAGCACCTCAAAACGTCATGATTCCTCCATCAACTGTCAAGTTTTGCAGCCAATTCTGAAATTCCCTTGTGACCCTGAGATGCCCTTGCTCCAGGCCTAGTGCTTGCTTACAACTTCCTTAGCTATTTAGGCTTCATTTCCTGACAGACAGTGGGTGTTCTGCTTGTTCTAAGTGGAACCATGTGGAAGCAAACCTGGGTCCTGTAAAATTAAGGTTGAGTGTGTCCCCTTTCCTTCTGTTTCTTGTTAGTATTGTATCATCAGCCCCCTGTTTGTTCCTTACAGGTTCATCTTGCTCCAAATGTGGTTTTCAAAATCTTCTGTTCTCTAATTATTCATGTGCAAGCTTTGTTTGTGAGACAAACTCTTCCTGATACTATTTGTTCATGGTTTTTCCATTCTTTTATATTTCTTCTTGGTTATATGGTCTTTCTCTTACATTGTGTGTGTGAACATCTTATGGGTTTCTTTTTCTTTTTTTCTTTTTCTTTCTTTCTTCTTCTTCTTCTTCTTCTTCTTCTTCTTCTTCTTCTTCTTCTTCTTCTTCTTTTTTTGGCCTCCTGAGTATCTGGATGAATTGATGGTGGAGGAAGCAGCTTTCCCAGCTCTCCCCAGCTCACCCCCATTAGCTAGTAGGCACTTGACATGAAGCATTAAAAGAAAGCAGAGAATTACTTACTGAATACAGAGGATGCTTGATACACATCATAGTTAATATTCTTTGAGTGCTTATACCAGGCACCATGCTAAGTGCTTTATGTGTATTATTTCTTTTAAACTTTCAACAGTATTCAGCAGTATTAACCTCATTCTATTGACAAAGAAACTGAGGCACAAAAGGTTAAATAATTTGCTGAATGTCACAGAGTTTTAAAGTGACATGGCTGAGATTCAAATTCAGGCAGCCTCCCCTGTGCTTAACTGTCTTTTCTCCCCTCAATAAAAGAGAAGATGGGAGAGACACCCATCATCCCTGCCACATATGTCCTTTTCTTAGTAGGGTCCCCAGAGGTCCAGATGCTCTTCCTGGGGGGTGGATGAGTTTGAGATGTTTGTAGCATTAGTAATTCTTCTTGGTCCATGGCTTGCCTTGAGCTGGATTCCTGCTAGGGGTCCTTATTTTGGAGAAAGTCAGGAGGTTGATTTGGTCTCCCAGAATCACCGGCACAAGCCAGGGAGTAGTGTCAAGGAATCCATAGTTGATCCTGTGGGTTGGTCTTCTTAAAGAATTTTCCCCATCCATCAGAAATTGGGCCAGTTTGGGATGTCTGGGTGGCTCAGTCGGTTAAGCCTCTGATTCTTGATTTCTGCTCAGGTCATGATCTCAGCGTCATGAGATTGAGCCCTGCACTGGGCTCTGTGCTGAGTGTGGAGTCTGCTTGGGATTCTTTTCTCCCTCTCTCTCTCTCTCCCTCCCCTGATCACTCTCTCGCCCTCTCAAAATAAATATAAAAATTAAAAAAAAAAAGAAAAGAAATAGGGTCAGCTGTTTGCTGATGTATCTTTCCCATCAGAGTTTAGGAGCTTGGTTCTTATGGCTTATTTACTTTAAAAATCCATTCATCATTTGTGAGGGTCAAGTAATTATTGACTTGACATTTTTATCTTGCTTGGGGGGAAATTCATTAACATCTGTATTAGTTCTTGCAGATGCTGCAGCAAGTAACCACAAACTGGGTGGCTTAAAACAACAGAAATTTATTTTCAGTGTTTTAGACGCTAAAAATCCCAAATCAAAGTGTCAGCAGGGTTGTTTCCTTCTGGAGGCTCTGATAGAGAACCTCTTACATGCCTTCTCCTCACTGCTTGGGGTTGCTGGCACTCTTTAGTGTTCTTTGGCTTATAGACACCTCACTCCAATCTCTGCCATCACTGTCCCATGACCCCCTTTCCTCTGTGGCTCTGTTTCTTCATAGCACCTTCTTATTTTTTTTAAAGTTTATGTATTTGCTTTGAGAGAGGGGGGTGGTAGGGGCAGAGACAGAGGAAGAGAGAGAGAATCCCAAGCAGGCTCCGTGTTGTTAGCACACAGGCCAAACCATGAGATCATGACCTGAGCCAAAATCAAGAGTCAGATGCTAAACCATCTGAGCCACCCAGGCGCCCCCATGGGGCCTTCTTATAAGGGTACTGGTCATGGATTTAGGGCCCATTGTGATCTAGTATGACCACATCTTAACTAATTATATCTGTGAAGACCTTATGTCCAAAAAAGGTCACTAAAGGAAAAACTTTCTCCACTCACAACACTCCTGACACCAAATGTTTCCACACCAAGTAATATTCCAATTTTCTGTGGACATCAACTGAATGTCCTACAATTTAGTTCAGTTTGATGCTAACTATCTGGAATTAGTGTGGACCCTATAGGTTAAGGGCTCAGTCCCATAAGACTCCCCTCTCCCCAACTTCAGAAGCCAACTGTAATTCTGTGTCTCCCATATCTGACCAACTGGCTATACATCAGGGGTTCCCACAACCCTCTGCTTGGATTCAATTATTGGAGGACTTAATCAAGAGGATATGACCACTGGTTGACCCTCAGGCTGGACTTGTGCTATCAGAGGCCCCTTACCCACTCCCCTGTCCTTGGAGTGTATATTCTGCCTACTATTCCCACAGTGGAAACTGTTCCAAGGACATAGCCTTGAGAAAGAAAGGTGTTGTTGAGACCCTCTGGACTGAGTATATGATTAAACCCAGGCAAGGGCTCTATGTAAACATTTAAGATTCTGATAGGTAGGTGTGGAGATCTACTCCTAAGTTTCCTTGCTTATTGAAACCTACCAATCTGGAGTGGTCTGCCTCTTTCTTTGGTGTCTCCCTATCCTCCAGGTAGCAGGGCTAGTTTGCTAACTAGCATCAATAATTTGCTGGAATGGCTCTGGAACTCAGAAGAACATTTTACTTACTATTACTGATTTATTATAAAGGCTACAACTCAGGGACAGCTAAATGCAAGAGCTGCAGAGGGCAAGGTATGGGGAAGGGGCGTAGATCTAACACGCTGTCTCTACTCACTCCACCCCCAGCACCTCTATGCGTTCACCAACGCAGAAACTCCCCAAACCCCTTCGTCTATGGTTTTTTTAAAGAGGCTCCATTACACAGGCATAATTGACTAAATGACTGGTCATTGACAACTGAACTCAGTGTCAGCCCCTCTCCCCTTGCTGGGGGTCCAACTCCCTAATCACATGGTTGACTCCTCTGGCCAGCAGTCCCCATTTTGAAACTATCTAGGGACCCATTGAGTCACTTAATCACCATAAGCTCAGGTATGGTTGAAAGGTGTTTGTTGTAAATAACAAAAGATGCTCTCTCTCACTCGGAAACTTCGGAGGGTTTTAGGAGCTCTGGAATAAGGGGCACAGACCACATATGTACTTCTTATATCACAGCATCATTGTCTGTTCTAGTGTGGGTTGTGCGTGTGTGTGTTTCGTTTTTGTTTTTGAGAGGCAGAGAGACAGACAGAGAATGGGAGGGGGCAGAGAGAGAAGGAAGCAGAATCCGAAGCAGGCTTCCACGGAGCCCGACGCGGGGCTCACACCACCAGCCGCGAGATCATGACCTGAGCCGAAGTCGGCCGCTTAACGGACAGCCACCCTGGCACCCCGACATCACTGTCTGCTCTGAGGTTTCAGGGGGGTATGAATTTTGGGATGGGGGCACACTAGTACTACATCAAGACTAAAACATTCTTTAGGCAATGATTAATGTACCTTGTTACTCATATTTGTCTACAATACTACTTGATGTGCACGAATAAGCTTTCTCTTTTCCTCATCTCCCAGAATGAAATAGGAACTGTAAAATTCCCTACACATTCCTCTTAAAAGCCCTTATAAGAAGTTTCTTGGACAGGTTTGCCATCTGTTTTCTGCTACAATCCTATTCCCTTGGGATTATTTGTAAATAGACAGTCACATTTTAAAAAATCATTGAATAAAATATACAACCTCTCACAATCTTTATCCAACAGATGATAATTACAAATCATTCTATAAAATCTACACTCTCTCACATCTCCATCCAAGGGACTGTAATTTTTCCACCTTCTCTTTCTCTGCTGCCTTCCTGAAGTCTAATGCAGACAGCTGACTACATGTATGACCCTTCCTCTAAGCTGTCCTACGTTTTTAGATAGAAAATTATTAGCAAGGAGAGTCAAGAATTAGCCAAAGAAATTTGTGTCAAAGTGCTTAAAAGTGTTCATGTCCTTCGATCTGGAAATCCCATTTTAGGAATGCCTTGCAAGAAAACAATTTAGGCCATATATACAGAAAACTAGCCATGGCAAGACTCATCAGTGCATTGTTTGAAAGGGCAAAATATTGGAAACTACACATAAATAATAATAGGAGTTTCATTAACCATATTTCTTTCTTCTTTCATGAAATGGCTGTTATGCAGATATTAAAATGTTGAAGGAGAGTATTTATTAAAGTGATGCCCATAAAGTTGCTTAAGTTTAAAAAGTAGATTAAAAAAACCATATAACAGTGTGATCCTATTTTTAAATATAACCGAAGAAAGAATATATTTATGTAGATAAAGCGTGAGAGGATGCAGGTCACAAGCTTAGTGTGATTATCTCTGGGTAGTGTGATGAAGGATAATTTTTGTTTTTATCTTTTTTACTTTCTCTGACAAACTGTTATTAATGAGTGATAACTTTAAAAAGCATGTTAAAAAAGGACTACAAAATTTCTAAAACCCTAAGTCTATATGACTAAAGTTGCATATCAGAAAACCATGACTTTAAGCTAAAACAAAAGATGGGTGCTAGCAGCCCCTTCCTTCTCTGACCCCTTGCCTGAAGCCACCTCTCTTTCTCACCTTGCACCAGTCCAAATGCAGACTCTGTGCTTGCCCTCAGAAAGCAACCTGCACTTTGCTGAAGTCCTGACAGGGCAAGAGAAGAGGGGATTTACACCACACATGTGGCAAACCAGCTAAATTTCCTTCTTAGAAATTTCTCTTCACCAGAGTTCCTGGCTTCATTGGCACTCTCTCCCCCTTTCCCTCCCCACTTCATATTTCTCTCTCATCTAATATACAGAATAATTCAGCCTGGGATCATACTGCCAAATTCTAACTACAGAGTGGACTGCCTTCATTTGAATCAAAACTCTGCCATTTACTATGTGACCCTGAGCAAATTACTTAATCTCTCTCTGCCTCAATTTCTTCATCTGTAAAATGGGGATAATAGTATCTTGGTGTGAAGATTAAGTGAAGTAAGTCATATGAAGAGCTTAGTATAATGGTTTCCATATAGTAAGCACTCATAAATATCAGCCTTCTCAGAGTTTTGTTCTTCCCTCTCTTAGACCACTAGAGCCAGTCTTTCTAATGTAACCATTCTTTTTGTCTCTGAATCCAGCAGAGACTCCAAAGGTTGAGAAATGGACAGCTGGTGCCAGGAGTTTTATAGTCTAAATAGGGGAACTAAACCGCTTGTAGAAGATAGGTCAACAGACTGTGAAGCTGGTTTTGTCAGCAGAGCTCTCTGCCACCTCTGGGCTACATAAGGAGAGGTTTGGAAGTGAGAAAGGTGGGACAGGGAATGTTTGGAGAATGTACCTCAGCTAAGTGGGGGAGGAGATGCTTCCTCCTCACCTCAGACCATGTAAGAGGAGATTCAAGTGCACCATTTAGCAGCATGGCATTTGTCTCCTAGAACTGGGGAAGCAAGATCTGGACTTTGACTTGTGTTTGAAGAATCTAAAAGTGAGAGGCTGTGTCATGGATTGAAAGAACCAATATTGTTCAAATGCCATACTACCCAAAGCAATCTACAAATTCAATGCAATCCCTGTCAAAATACCCACAACATATTTCACAAAACTAGAAAAAATAATCCTAAAATTTGTATGAAACCACAAAAAACTCTGAATAGCTAAAGCAATCTTGAAAAAGAATGAAGCCAGGGATTTCACAATCCCAGATTTCAAGATATAGTACAAAGTTGTAGTAATCAAAGAAGTATGGTACTTGCACAAAAATAGACACATAGATCAATGGAACAGAATAGAGGGCCCAGAAATAAACCCATGCTTATATGGCCAACCAATCTATAACAAAGAATGCAAGAATATACAATGGGGGAAAAGATAGTCTCTTCCACAAATGGTGTTGGGAAAATGGAACAGCTACATGGAAAAGAATGAAACTGGACCACTTTTTAACACCATACACAAAAATAAACTCAAAATGTGAGGCCTGAAACCATAAAATTCCTAGAAAAACAAAAGAAAATTTAAACTATTGGGACTACACCAAAACAAAAAGCTTTTACACTGTGAAAGAAACCACCAACAAAACAAAAAGGCAACCTACTTAATGGGAGAATAAATTTGCAAATGATATATCTGATAAGAGGTTAATAATACCCAAAATATGTAAAGAACTTAGGCAATTCACCCCCACCCAAAAACCAAATAATCCAATTTAAAAATGGGCAGAGGACCTGAATAGACATTTTCCCAAAGAAGACATACAGATTGCCCAAAGACACATGAAAAGATGCTCAACATCAATAATTATCAGGGAAATGGAAACCAAAACCACAATGAGATATCACCTTACACCCATCAGAATGGCTAAAACAAAAAACACAAGAAATAACAAGTGTTGGTGAGGATGTGAATAAAAGGAACCCTTATGCACTGTTGGTGGGAATGCAGACTGGTACAGCCACTGTGGAAAAGAGTATGGAGGTTTCTCAAAAAAAAGTTAAAAATAGAATTTCCATATGATTCAGTAATTCCACTACTGGGTATTTACTCAAAGAAGATGAAAACACAAATTTGAAAAGATATATGTCCCCCTATGTTTATTGCAGTGTTATTTACAATAGCCAAGATATGGAAGCAGCACAAGTGCCCATCCACAGATGAATCGATAGAAAAGATGTAGTACACACACACGCACACACACACTGGAAGATTACTCAACCATAAAAAATAATGAAATTTTGCCATTTGCAACATGGATGAACTTAGAGGGAATAATGCTAAGTGAAATAAGTCAGTCAGAGAAAGAAAAATACTATATGGTTTCACTCATATTTGGAGTTTAAGAAACAAAACAAATGAACAAAGGAAAAAAGAGATAAGCAAACAAAAAATACAGACTCTTAAATATGGAGAATAAACTGGTGGTTGCCAGAGGGGAGATGGGTGGGGGAAGGGTGAAATAAAGGAAATTAAAAGTACACTTTTTTGATGAGCACTGAGAAATTTATAGAATTATTGAATCATATCGTATACCTGAAACTATTATAAAACTATATGCTAATTACATATATACTTGAATATTATTTAAAATGACTTGTTCAACAAATGAATGAATGAATGAATGAATGAAACTTGCCTGGGGAAAAAAATTAGAAAAAAAGATCTAGTCTTGCTTAAGTGAAATCGAGTAGAGCAAAGTTGAGATTAGCAGCTATTATCTATAGGAGGAAATGAGATTTTTTTTGCTTCAATTTTAGACTTGGAAATTTATCAAGGTGACGTCATCTTATCCATCAACGTCCTACCCACCAGGGCCATCCATCAAAGGGAACTGCCAGTCTTCCTCTCAAAATTCCCTGGAGCCTCCCACCTTCATCCTCAGCTCCATGGCTTCATAACCTCAGGCCCACAGATCCTACTTACCGTGACCCATATGTTACCAGGTCTCAGCAGCCTGCGAAGTGACATTCATGTTAGCCCACCATTGCTATTCTTTCCTTCATGTACTCACACAGTATCTCTATTCCGTAAAATCATCTTGCTCTAATACCTGGAAGTTCTTGAAGAGGAGACTCATATACCTACCTATGGCCACAGTCACCACTCATTGTTGGCCATGTTGACTTTGCTCTGGCCCCCCTGGGGACCTGTGCATGGAATGTCTGATGCCTATAAGCTATTAGTAGGAGCCTCATGAAAGCCAATGTTAATAAATTATGTATCCAGCCTGGCATGTGATCTCTGGATGGTCCTCCAATTTTCATTTCAGTGTTCTACACAGAGATGGCCTACTCTGAATAGAGACTAATTGAATATAATTAGGATAATCTTGTTCCCTTTTGACAGATACTCAGTTGTCCATCATCACTTGCAGGAAAAGTGAACATGTAGCCCAGTTTAGGACAATGAAACTTTGTTGGAGGAGGTCAAGGTCATCAAGAGGGCAAGAGTGTGACCACCAGTTGGCCCTAGAGCTGGACCCAGGAAATTGGAGGCTCCTCACCCCCTCCCCTGTCCTTGGAATTTACATCCCACCCACCATTCCTACTCTAGAAGCTGTTCCAAGGACATAGCCTTGGGAGAGTAAGGTGTTGAGACTATCTGGACTAAATATGTGACTTTATAAACTTTTAACATCCTGATGGGTGGGAATTTACTTGTCCTTGTGGCTGCCCAAGACAAGCCCTCATATATAAGTTTTCTTGCATATTAAATCTGCCTTCTGGGGGTGATGGGCATGGAGGAGGGCACTTGTGGGGATGAGCCCTGAGTGTTATATGGAAACAAATGTGACAATAAACTATAATAAAATAAAATAAAATAAAATAAAATAAAATAAAATAAATAAAATAAAATAAAAATAAAAATAAAAATAAAAATAAAAATAAATCTACCTTTTACCAAAGGAAGAAAAAAAAAGTGGAAAAAAAAAGTGAGAGGCTGTGGTGGCTCATGCTGCCCCCCTGTGGCAGAGCAAGCTACCTTTCAGCAGGTTGGGGTCAAAGGGTGGGTTTTCTGGGAACCAGATGTGGACCCTCTGGAAGGCAGCTAGCCTAATGTCATCTTAAAAGAAGTCTGTCAAGGGAGATTCCTGGAAGGGTTCAGGAACCTTAGCAGAAGGGTGATGTATTAGTTTCCTACTGTTGCTGTAACAAATGAACACAAACTTAGTGGCTTAAAACAACACACAAAAAATTTTTTTTCTCTTATAGTTCTAGAGGTCAGAAGTCTCAAATGGGTCCACAGGACTGAATTCCTTCTTACTGACTCTGGGGTAGAATTCATTTTCTTGTTTGTTTCAGTTTCTAGGGGCCACCTTCATCCACAGCTCATGGCCCCTTTTCTCTACCTCCAAAGCCAATAACATAGCATCTTGTCTCCTCTCTGATCTCTGCTTTTGTCCCCACATCTTCTCTCCAACTGTGACCCTCTTGCATCCCTTTTGTAAAGACTCTTGCAATAATACCAGGCCCACTCAAATAGTCTGGGATAATCTCTCCATCTCAAGGTTCTTACCTGAATCCTTACCTTAGTCACGCCATGTAAGGGAACATGTTCATAGGTTGCAGGGCAACCTGAAACCTGCAAAGATGTGGACATCTTTGGGGAGCTATTAGTCAGCCTGCTATAGGCAGACTATTGCAAACCAGTCTGGGATTGAGGTTCAGTTGGCTGTCTGGAGGGGAGGCACTGCTAAGCCAAAGGAGACATCCACAGAGAAGTGCCCCAGAAAGAGATGGCGGTGGGGGGGGGGGGCGGGCAGGGAGGGACAGCACTAGCTGATAACTGTACTGTGGTCATTCTGAGGGCATGGAACTCAAGTGACAACAGTAAGACATAAAAAGTGCCCCTTTTCCATAATCTCCTATCCCCTTGGACACATTTCTGGAAGGGCCAAAATTTCATCTGGCAAGTTGGAGAAGAGATGTACTAGGTGCTAATTTTAAATTATGGAAACAAAATGATGTTGTGATTGAAAAAGCCCAGAAAACCCTGAGGCCTGTTTGAAATTTTATTGTGATGTAGAAGAGAATGAATCAGAGCACAAAGAGAGATCCTGAAGTGTCTGAGATAAAATGAGGTTGGTTCTGCTTACACCCTCTCAACTTCCCTGTTTTAATAAACAGGCTATGTCTATACAGCTCTGAATTCCATCATTGGCCCAGAAACCACCTGAAGGCAAGAACTGGCTCCTTTATCCTTCTTTCCTCCAAGCCTGTACGCTAGGTGCACCTGACATAAAGAATGGCTCTTGGGAGATGGTCAGGAACCATATGCTACTGGGAGATAGGATCCAAGTCCATTTGCAAGTGTTCCACTTCTCTCTCCCAGTGATGTCAAGACCGCTCAGTTCCATGAGCAATTTATGCCTTCAGAAGCCACTAAGTGAAGTGATATAGACATTTACCCACAGCACATGTAGGTGATAGAGAGAAGGGGTCTCAGAATCCAGAATAAACATGACCCTGGTTGCTGACATCAGCTCCCATTTGGTCCGACTCTGTCAGAAATAGTCTGCATCATGGGTGGTTAGTGAGCCATTCCAGCTTGTCACCAGTGGGCAGAATAATGACACCTTGAATTAATTTATGTGATGAACCAAGAGGTGCACATATTCACATCTCTGCAGTTCATGTGTACTTGTCCCCATTGAGGAAGTTGCTGTCAGGAGCCTGGGAAGGTTGGACAGGTTAATGGTGAAGAGTGCAGAGCCTGCAGCCACACTCACCTGGATGGGAATTCTGGATTGCCCACTTATTTCCTGTGCAAACTTGGACAAGGTAACACCTGGTTAATACCCATGCAACCTTGGACAAGTTAACACAAGTTAACACACTGAAGCTGGAGCCTCAGTTTCCTCTTCTGTTAAATGGGGAAATAAGAAAATTCACATAAAATAACTTAGTACAGTGTCTGGCACACAGTCAATACTCCAAATATATAAGTCATTCTTGCTACTATTTATTGAGTGGCACACAGTAGGCACTCGATAAAGATTTGATGAATTAGTAGGTAAAGATGGCTTTCTAACCACACTCCTCCCCCCTGTTTAAAATCCTTCCAGGGCATCTTACTTTATATGCGATAGATAGAGCAGCTATTTGTGGGTTCCATGATCATCTCTGGATGCCACAGCCACCCGTCTGCTTCCAGGCAGATAAGGCTGCAATTGGAAGACAGGGGGGAGATGAGGAGGGGGATATTAAGTGAATCAGGAGAGACATGTGATGTAGAGAAAGGGAATGTGAAGGGAAGAGGAAGGAGAGTGAGGCTTCCAGGCCCAGTTCAGTCTTTTCCCTCAGGACCAGATTGCCTCCCCTCCCTGCTCCTCCCTTCTTACAGCAGACACCATACTCAGAATCCAGCCCACCAACCCTCCTTCCTCAGTCACCCTCCCAGGAGAAACCCAGCACAATGGATGGAGGAGCCTCAACTCTCAGGGGGTGTAGCAGCTGATACCCAACGGTACAAGAAGATGGTGGCCATCTGTGATTCTGTTCCAGTACTGCAATCTTGATTTCCTTTCCCTGGGTCTTAGTCCTCCTATCTGACAAAGGGACAGTGGGGTTATATTGTCTCTTCTAACTCTACCCTGCTATGTTATGATTCTAGGATTTGGCTTCAAAGCCTTCACTGCAGGAAGTCAGTTCCTCCATTCTCTGGCTTCCATAGTGCTTTGCTGGTCTCTGTGCTAGCCTTTATTAAAGCATGAGCTATAATTGTCCCTCTGTCTCTCCCTGTCCTACTGTTATAGACTGAATTGTGTTTCCCCCACCCAAAATTCCTACGTTGAAACCCTATCCCCTAAAGTGACTCACAATATTTAGAGGTAGGGCCTTTAGGGAGGTAATTAAGGTTAAATGAAGTCATAGGGTGGGACTCTAATTCCATAGAATTGTTTTTATAAGAAGAGGAAGAGACAACAGATCTCTCTCTCTCTCTCTCTCTCTCTCTTTCCCTCTCCATGCACAGAGAAAGCACCCATCCAGAACTTAAGGGCTCTCATCAGAAACCTACCCTGAATGGCCCTTTCTGGTCTCCAGAACTGTAAGAAAATAAATGTTGATTGTTTAAGCCCCCTAGTTTATGGGACTCTGTCATGGCAGCCAGAGCCTGCTTTCCCAGTCTGCCTGCTTCCAGAAGGCTGCGGGGTCATTCAGTCCATTTAAGGTGTTCCCAGGTGCATGCATGCACATACGCACACACCACACATATTCCTTCCTATAGGTTATGGTGGCATGAATGAAAGAAAATACAGTCGGAAGACTGATTTCGGTAAATACCAATAATCAGGCTTTAGCCGAGACATTTAATAAGCTGAAGGGTAACTGGCAGTTGGGTGTGTAAACCCAGCCGTGAGCGTGGTGGCTGGAGTGGGGAATTGGGAGTGAAGCCAGAGGGCCTGTGTTCAAGCCCTGATTCTTCACTTACTAGCTGGGGACCTCGGAGCAAGGTTCTTAACTGTCCGGATCTCAATCCCCTCAATTGTGAAAAAGGAGTAACACCACCTGTCCCCAAGTAGGTATTTTAAATGGTGTGTGACACTACCATGTGCTCGCACAGAGTACTGCTCCACTAAGGAGAGCTATCATCTTGTATTAGTATTATTAGTGGTTCCTATTGCTTCACTTATTTAACACATATTTGCCGAGCACTTCCTAACTCTCCGAGTCGATTTGACACGGGGTGTACACACAGGGGTGAACTTCACGGCCCGAGTCCTGCCTTTGGGGAGAGCACAGCGCTTGTTGACACGGGCGCTAAGATCCCATTCAGTCCTTCGACAACTGATGGGCCAGCCGGGATCACTGTTCCGGACGTGCAGAACAAACAGGCTCTCGCCGGCGCAGCTCCCACTCGGGGTCACAGAGCCAGTGGAAGGATCCTTGAACAGTTCAGGTGCTAGGGCCCAGGAAGGGCAGGCGCGGGCAGAGGGGTGCCAGCTCTGTCGCCTCTCCTCCCCGCGGACGTGGGCGGGGACAGCGCCCAGCGCCGCAAGGCCCCGGGTGCGCGCCCCGAGGCCCCGCGCCCGCCGGCACAGCGCCTCTAAGGCTGCTGCGGGGAGCCGGCGGAGCACGTCTCCGCGGTAAACGAGGCGCCGGACATGCTCCGCGGTGAACTTGGCCGATTTAGACACTCAGCCCTAATTGCGGCGAGCTCCGGCCACCGCACCCGCGCGGGGCAGATGTGCTTCGGCGTCGTCCGGCCCAATTGCTCCCACTTATCCCGGCGTCGCCGGCCCGGTGGGGGGCGCGCCTCCAGGAAGAGCCTCTGTCAGCCAGCGGAGCCGCAGGGTGGCCGGATCGATGGAGCCCCCGCGACCGGCCCCCGCCAGCGATCAATTGGCAGCTCCCCCCCCTCCCCCCCCCCACCATTGCCTCCTAAGCTGCCTCTGTGCACACCGGACGGGTCGATGCGTCTCGAGCACCAGGAACCCGGTCCTCGCGGGATCTCCCTGGGTGCGCCCGTGGGGCAGAGGCTGAGCGTGCCCCTCCTCCCAGGCCAGCTCTGCAGAGAGCCTCCTCCTAGGCCTAGGGCCGCGGGACTGTGGATTAGCCGAAGGATGGGGCTCCCACAAGGGGGAGAGCGGCCCGCGCGGTCTCTGCCCCGTCCCTTCCCTTTCCTGCTCTTGGCGCCCCTGGTGCCCGGCCACTCCTGTCCCTCACTTCTCTCAGTCTTTCTCTTCCCCACATTTCTTCTCACTTCTCTCTCTTCCACTTTATGCGCCCTCCCCCCTTCTCATTCCATCTTAAAAGCCCTCCCCTTGTCTGTTTCTCTAACACCTGCCCCCACTCTCTTCTCAGCCCCTTCCCCTTCCTCTGCTTTCTATTTGCTTGTGGTCCCTTCCACAACCCATGGCGGTCTCTCTCTCTGTCACTAGCTCTGTGCAAATACATTTCTTTATTCAGCCCGTCCCCATCCCCCCGCCCCACATCTCATTTTAATGCAACCTGATTGATTCGAAGGCCTTAGCCGCCACCCCCTGCAGGTGCGGGTCCCAGGCACTGGGTAATTGCTTACTAGAGGGCGGGAAGACCCTCTCGACCCTTCAAGTAGAATCAGGATAATGTTAGCAGAATTAAACTCGGGCCCTCTAATTACCCCCTCAGCTCACTATTAATGTTTTCATTTGAGCTCATGTTGAATGAGTCTTTGTCAGAGAAAATCAGCAACAGCCTTCTGCAGGCAGCCACAGAAATACAAAGAACCCACAGGACAGGAGAGAGCTTTTTGGTTTAGAGCCCCCAAACCTTTGACAAATTACCCCATGGCTGTCTTCTCCCATTCCCCGGTTCTCTTTCTTCATAAGCTCATAAAACGAGGTCTTCCAGGGCACAGAATGGGCACCAGAATAGGCCTACTCAGTCTCCTGAGAAGCCACACCAGATTCTCAGCATTGTCTTCTGAAGCGTTCTGTCTGCTCCCATCAGGAAAATACTGTCTGTTATAATGGGGTTTTCTGCTCACATTCAATTAGACAATTAAATCCCCAGCTCCTAAGATGCCCCCTTATAAAACCTTACAGCACTGGCTAAAGCTGCCTTTCTCTTAGTCCTGGAGAGGAGTGGCTGCAGGATTTTCTCAGCCTCACAGCAAGCTGCTCCATTACCTTCAAACCTTTTAGATTCAAATAAGCAGGAAGGACACTTCAGATTAGGGTCCTCTACTGTGTTCAGCCCACCTGTGCTCCTGACTTTGTTGAAAAATTAGCAAAGAAGATGAAGAAGAAGAAGAAGAAGAAGAAGAAGAAGCAGCAGCACAATATTAGTGGTTAAAAAAATGTAGTTTAAAGGGGCGCCTGGGTGGCTTAGTTGGTTGAGAGTCCAACTTCGGCTCAGGTCATGACCTTGCCATGTGTGAATTCGAGCCTAACATCTGGCTCTGTGCTGACAGCTCAGAGCCTGGATCCTGCTTCAGATTCTGTGTCTCCCTCTCTCTGCCCCTCCCCCACTCACATTTTGTCTATCTCTCTAAAAACTAAACATTAAAAAACATATAGTTATAAATAAGAATTGAGATAGGTAAACTTCCCAGTTATCACTTCCCCCCATTTCCTCCCCTGGTTCTATCTAGTGGGACTTGAGGAGTTTGTGTGAGGATGGGAGCAGCGAGCCATTAGGCCTCTGCCTCACTTTTACAAAAGAGCCACAGTTAGACATTTGATGTCATCTACTGATGGAGTCTGTTGTAAATGCACATAGTAACTTAGTGTGAACTGCAGAAAGGCCTCTCTTCCACATGGCACTTTACTGCCAACTGCCAGAAAATTGTCATGAAAACCATATAAATCCACAGTAGCTGTAAGAAGAATGCTGCCCCTGGAGGCCGGTTCACAGTCAGAGGCCCACCCACAGCACTGCGAAAACACATTCATCGCTCTGGAGGAAACCTGTGCACCGTTCATGGAGCACATAGCTGGCAGTGATCTATGAATTAATATTTTAAATCAACTCTGTATTTATCTTGTGATTAACATCATTATACTGTATTAGGTTCCTTTGTATGAAAACATTTGCTTGTTGAAAGTATACATGAAGAATATCTCATTATTTTTATATCTGTCTTTTGGCATTTATTCATTTAGCTCAATATGCCAGAACTCTCACAAATGGACTTAACCTGACCTCTTCTGGTCTCTCATGGGTCCTTATTTTGGAGAAGACCAGCATCCATCTCCCCTCAGTATTTTTGTTGGGAAGCCACATTTTCCCAAATCTTAGCCCAGGAAGTTCTGCCTGGGGTGGGTGTGGACTAGTTAGCCAATCAGAACATCAGATTCCCCTTGGGACGGCATGTGGTTGAATTTTCCCATTGAGATAGAATTTCAGAGCTTTGTTTTAGACTGCTATGGAAGACTCTCTGCTGTGTTCTTCTGGGCTGGGGGCTGCTAAGGCCGGGTTCCTGGCAGCCATTTTGTCACCATGAAGCAAAAGCCAGACTGAGAATAAGATCCAACACAAAAGACCAAGGGGTGGAGAGGGAGAAATATCAGTCATTCCTGATGGGGTTTTGGGGTGATGGTGGAGGGTTCAGAGCCAAAGGCCTAGAAAGAATTCTCGAAGACGTCTTTGGTGCAAAAAGGTGATTTTATTAAAGCATGGGGACAGTACCTGTGGTCAGAGAGAGCACTACTGGGGCTCTGACAGGTAACTGATTATATACCCTCAGGTTGGAAGGAGATTAGGGACAGTGTAAGTCTCTAAGGAATTTTGGAAGCAGGTTTCCAGGACCTTGAGAGGCTAGCTCTTGTTAGGAAAATGCCATTTATTGCCGTTTAGTAAAACCTCAGTCATGAGACCCTTCAGATGTACGTCAGGGGGCCATAAGCTTAGAGTATGATTGCCAGCATATATCTTGGAGGAATTGAGATACAGGAAGTTCCCAAAGGAATTTGTATATGTTAAAGTAGACTTACAGGATCCTGGGGGTGGGGGCGGGGTCAGGATAATGTTAAGCTAAGATTTCCTTTTGCCCCTAGCAAAGTGTCATCATCAAGGCAGCTGAGCTCCTAGAGGGAGGTCACTCTGCCTGTTTCAAGAACTTGTCAATGGGCTGTGAAATCAGTCATGTGATCGCTATCATCAGTCAATCGTTTGCTTTCTTAACATTTATTTATTTTTGAGAGACAGAGAGCAACAGAGAATGAGCAGGGGAGGGGGAGAGAGAGGGAGACACAGAATTTGAAGCAGGCTCCAGGCTCTGAGCTGTCAGCACAGAGCCCAATGCGGGGCTCCAACCCACAAACCATGAGATCATAACCACACTTAACCGACTAAGCCACTCAGGCGCCCCAACTACTTGCTTTCTTTCCTTTCCTCCGGTTCTTGTGCAGCCAGGAGTGTCTGAGGAATATCACACATATCCCACCTGGCTGGGATGGGGGGTGCTGTTAGCATGTACTTTGCCCTCAGCTTGCCCCATGCTCCCTCATCAATTCCTGCTGTGGATTTAAGCTGGGGAACTGCCCTTCTAGCTTGAGTGGGAGTGCTGGAAGGGGATTTAGAAGTCAATAGTCTTCTATTTAGGATTTAGAGTTCAATAGTCTCATTTTACAGAAGGGGGGAACCAAGGCCTAAAGACCAGGAAGCTGGAATGAGTCAGAGCCAGACTGAGAATCCAGTCCTCCTGTTCCTTGGTACAGAGGAAGTCTGGCCTGATGGTCACGGTGGAGAAAAAGCAGACTGTGGTAAAAACCGAAATTCAGACTTTTAATTAAACTAAACTCATCAGACACTTTTTTGTTTTGTTTTGAGCAGCTCTTATGTTCATACAGTGCCAGGCACTGTGCTAGGTATTGTGAGTGTCCAAATAGATTCAGGTACAGGAGCTCCTGGGCTGCTGGAAAGGATTGTGCAGGTTGTACAATGCCCAACGCGAGGACCATCAATAGACAACTTAGCATTGTGCAGTGCACAGCAGTATGGCAACTCTGGAGGGGGAGGGGCCATAAATAATTCTCCCTGAATGTTGTCAGCCCCGTGTATGGGGATGCAGAAGAAAATGAGACCGTGCCGTGCCCTGTAGGAGTTTGCTCTATCACATGGGCATCTGTCTGTACAGTCCACTCTCAGGGAAAGCCCTTCATAAGCTCTAATTCTCTGACTTTAAAAACAATGGTAAGAGTGCCAGGGGCACATGAGGAGAAGCTAGCTCATGCCCTGCTGAATGCCAAGCTTTCTTAATAATTTTCAGTGATTGGGAAGAGGGGGATGGTGAGTGGGGAAGCCAGAGGGGAACTGGTGGAAGAGAAATGCTGTGGCCAATTAGCTGAAATGTTGCAGTCAGCGCAGCCCCAGCCTGATGGGCTCATTAAGCCACAGAGCTCCTTGTCAGTTTTTGGTTGTAGTCAAGAGCAGACGTGGACCCTCTGCCTTGCATATGTGCCCCGTTGCGTGCTTTTGCATGTGCAGGTCTGCCTGTTTCTTGCAGCCCCCCTGGTGTCCTCCCCCTCTGCCCCCCTCGAGGGTCTGTGACTTGTGCTGACTGTTCCACCCTGAAGTCTTTCCCAAATATCAAATGATTTCTCTGCATGCGCAGATTATATTTTCCCTTTGAAAGTTTAATCTGAATGCTCAATGTTCAGTTGCCAAAGGCTGTGAACTAATTTCTCCTGTCATTACCACTTGGTGAAAATGTCATCATTAGTGAGGCAGGAAATGCTAAAGAAACGCAAGAAGGGAAGAGGGTGGGTAGGAGGGTCCCAGACCCTCCCGGAGACTCCTAAATGCCACAGTAATTAGAGACCCAGAGCTGGGGTCTGGGGAGGGAGCAGCCTGTACGGGGAGTCCAGGTGTGGGCAGTGAGGGAGGGACACTCAGGGGGCTGACAGCTTGGCCCTGCTTCCTAGGTGGAGTGAGCTCTCTCAGCCAGCATGCCCTGGGGACACGTAGCCAGAGTCCAGGGTGACCTCTGTAATGAGAAACATTCCTAAACAAGAGTTCTGCCTTTTGCAAAATCACCGTTCACTCTGTGACCTGGTGTGGCTTATGTAAGGGTCCTTGCAAGAGTGACTCCTTGCAACCGTGCTGGGGAGACTTTGCAGAAAAATGTGCCTGCTGCCTGTTCCTGGTAAGTTAGAACTCAGCCCACTGCCGGGGTAAACTCAGAGCTAGATTCCACACTTAGAAATGCTTTCTGTCCTGCGATGTCTGGCCATGTTCATTTTTCTATTATCCATAAATTGTTTTTGCATCCCTGTCTTACATTTTGTGTGGTTTTCTTTTGTTTAAAAAATATATATATAAATGTGAAATAATTTGATAAAAAGGCACAGAAAACAAAACTGATACAAATGACTTCCCTATCTCCATCCCTGATACATGCAGTGTTTTGATTCCTTTGTGTTAAATTTCATACGTCACCTTGTAATTCCATTTGGGAGGGAGCAATTTACAAACCTAGCATGGACAAAATATTGGAGTACTTACAGTGAGTGCCAAGAAATGTGCTAGACACTTTCATAACTGTTTCTTCCGTTTAATATTCACAAACAGCCTGATAAGATAGGCACTGTGGTCTCTACTTTTTAGATGAGGCTCTAAAATGGTCAGTGATTTGATCCAGGGTTTGCAGTGTAGAAAATGGCTGAGCTGAAATTTGATCCTGAGAGTTAACCAACTTATAGTGCTCTTTATGTTAATTATACCATGTTTCCTGTTAGTGAATTGTAATCAGAACTGTTTTTGTTAACTCGTTCCCTCTCTCTGGTACTCAGTACCCTTATCTGTGAAATGGGTATAATGTTCTAGGTCCTGCCTCCTTCACCAGGTGGTTATGAGGAATGAACTGGATAGCACATGGACAGAGCAGTAACAAAGGAGTGTTGGCAGCATGAAGAATGTGATTGAGGAATTTGGAATCTTACCAACATCTTCCTAATAGCCCACAGCCTGCTGGTCGCCATAATCATGACCAGAGTAACAGCCAAGGATTGGGTTTGGAAGTCCAAATCCAGGACTGAAGAAGACATGGTGGACGGTTCTAAACTTCCTCCTCTAGAATGTGTATCCTCTAATCCACTGCATAAAAAGTGCTGATTTTCCTTTCAAAACTTGACTCCTGTTCTCCCTCTACCACCTCCAGGAACAGAAATGACATTTCTGCAGCAGAGTCTGCCTTCAGACCTTCCGATGGCCACCTTTCAAAGTTCATGGGCTGTGTCCCATCTTGGACCTATAATGGAGGAGGGGCATGAGACCCTTGGTTCCTGGTTGGCAAGTACTGTTCAGATGTTCCCCATTGCTTGGATCTTGTCATGGGCCAGGTGGACAGGTGGGCTTCTTGGGGGCTGGCTCAACTGTCAGAGCCTGGCCTCAAACTCCTTTCTGTTCAGGGCAGTGATCAACTCCAACTGAACAAGTAGAGCAGTGGCCATGATCCTGGGGACTAATGGTTGTTTCCAGAGCTGCCCTGGAAAGATGGCAGGGATGTATTTTGAACAATTACTTTGGTCTTTGTTTGCATTTGCTGCTCTGAGCAGCTTCTGAGGTGCATAGTTAAGGCCCCTATCAAACCAGGACCTTTCATTGGCAACAAAGTCCCTTCTCCTCTTGGCTCACATCCAGAGACCTAGCAATTTATTTTGTCATGTTGAATGCAGAGTTCAGGGCTGCCAAGGATGCCTTCAAACTCAGGGGCCCACCCTGCTGTCTTCCAGTTGCCCCTACTCAGCATCTTTGCTTATTTGTTTCTAGAGTACTCACCCCAAATGCCCTCCAAAAATGGAGCAAAAGAAAGCAAACTGAAGTGGCCACTCATTTGAAATTCCCTAAGATGTCAGGATCTTCTCATCTAGACCCAGACTAGTCTGTGGAATTTCTATGGGCTCTGGGATCAATGCCTGAGTCACAGCCCTGGAGCCCTGTGGTCACCAAGACAACTTCCCCTAGGCACCTCTGTAGGGTGAATCCTCAGCTTCTTGTTGCTGGGACAAAGGAACCTTTTCCTTGATGGAGCGCTCAGTTCCACAGATTCCGGAGGAGTCAGGAGTGGGAGGCCCACACTTGGGAGCTAACTCTGTAAAGGAGGAGCAGTTGAGAAGCAGGAAAGTAGGATGGCATCCCTCTTTATGCCAACTTTACAAAGGGTAATTTTTTCCCTCATTACCTCATTCAACCTCTCAATAACTCTGTGAGTCATCATGGGAAGAATTTATCCCCATTTTGGGGAACTGAAGGTCAGAAGGGCCAACTGATCTTTCCAAGGTCATATATTCAACTGCAGGAATTGAAGCTGAGACTCAAACGTATTTGTCTGGTTCCAAGTTCAACCAGTGGCTGCTTCCAAGTATCAGTGCTTCCCCTGGATATTTTGTGAATGATATATGTTGTTGGAGGTGTTTGGAGGGTAGAGAGAGCACCTCAGGGCAGGGGTAGTCCAGGCAGGCTTCTTGAAGGAGTGGGCCTGGCCTGGGCCCTGGGCAAAGGAGAGAATCTGGCCAGGAGCAGGGTGGATGACCTCTCAAGGTTGCTCCCTGCCCAAGGTCTCTCTAATTCTGCAGGATCCAGATGCCATCTTCGCCCCTATCTCCACCTCTCTCACCAGGGACCAAAAGGCTCGAAATTAAAAAGTCATCATCTGTTGGAACAAGGCAGCTTCGGGCCCTGGGACCAAGCCGATGAGGACCATACTTGACGGTGCCTGTTCACAGCCTGCCTGGGCTAAGGGGATGGGAAAGTCATTACCATCTGGCTGCTGAGCCAGACTGGTCAAAGGAAGGACACAGTGGCTTGGCTGGGGTCATCATCATCCAGCTTCAGGCTGGAAACTGCATCAGGGACTGTCACCCCACTTTGTGCCACTTCTTTCCAGCTGCTCCCAGATCCTTGTCCCAGTCTCAGCCTATGCCTGGGAAGAATTATTGAGAAAGACAGTAGGAAAGGAAGGGGAAGGGCAGCACACAGACATTTTCATTTATATCAGAGAAATTTCCATAGCTTTTGCTTTGACCTTAATGTGATGACTGTTTCCTTTGTGTCTACTCTGGGCTAGGCACAACATCTGTGCTGGACATACTGAGATAAGTCAGACACTGTCTTTTCCTTTCTAAGAAGTGTTAGGGACAGCTGTCCAGAGGATGTAAAATTTATGTAGGGTCTAAGTAGAAGTTTGTCAGAGTTGTAGGAGTGCAAGTGAGAATGCAGGAGAGAGGCATCCCAAGCAGAGGGACCGCTGTGTTCAAAGGCCTGAGACAGAAACATATTGACTTATTTGGGAAATGGCATCATTTACTGTGCTTGGTGGTAATTATGGTAGACAACTCAGGCTGTAGCCAGATTATTCATCCTTTATGCCATGCCAGGAAGTTTGGAATTTTATCCCACAGATCTTGTTTGGAAGCAATAGGGGTTGGGTGGGTAATACAATTTTCCAAACTGAGCTTCAGAATCCAGCTCAAAAATGTAGGAATGTGGACAAAATGATTTTGAAGGTTCCCTCCACCTCTGTGATTCTAAGCTTTGTTTTCTAGGTCCCCTCTCTTCCAAGAAGCCTCCCAAGTTGTCTATCCCAACAGCTGCTTTCCTCTTCTATGTGATCATAGTATTTCCTGTATGACTCACACAATGCCTGTCAGACACTCCATTTATTTACCCATCATTCATTCACCAAATATTTACTCAGTACTTACTCTGTAATGGGTACAATGTTAGGTTTTGTGGATAAAAAAGGTGAACAAGATGGACATAACTCCTATTCCCATGGAGCTTATAGGATAGCAGGAAATTAAACAAATAAGGATATAGGGACAATGGTATCAGTGTTGGAAGGAGATATAAAGGCATTATAAGAACATGTAATGAGGTGATATGATCTCTTCCAGAGGGTAGAGGACCAAAGATGACTTCCCCAAGAAGTGCTTTTTCCCCCAACTGAGAGTAACAGGTTAAGTGGAAAGTAGGAGTAGGGGTAGCAAGGTTTCTGCAGGCAGAGAGAACAGGGTGGGCCAAAGCCCTTGTGGGAAGGGAGAGGAAATGAGCAAAGGGCCGTGTGTGGCTGAGACATGGTGAAAGCTGAGGACTGCAGAAGTGGATCGAGTCAGCCCCTGGAATGATTGTGGGGTTTATCTTGGGGGCAACAGGAAGTCATTGAAAAGTTTTGACACGATGCATTTTTACAAAGATCACTCTGATTGAAGTGGGAGAGAAGGAGAGTGGGAGGTAGGGGAGGCAAGACAGTAGAGTGTGTAGGAGGCCAGTACAAGGATCCAGGCTGGAGTGATTGTGGCTTGGACTATGTGTGTCCGTGGAGATAGACAGAAGTGGACAGATTTGAGAATATTGTTTGATAAGCCCAGGAGATGATGGAGAAGTGTTTCTAGGACTTTTGGCTTGTGTGTGTACATCATATCCCACCAGGTGTTTAACAACCTCAGTGCCTCCCCATCTATAGAATAATTGATTTAGCATATTGTAAGTACTTAATAAATGTTTTTTTAATGACAGTTTAACTGAGATAGAATTCACATACCATTCAATTCACCCATTTAAAGTGTATGATTCAATGGTTTTTAGTATATTCCCAGATTTATGCAATCACCATGATCAATTTCAGAACATTTTCATCACCCCAAAAAGAAACCCTGTACCTCTTAGCAGTCACTTGCCATATCTTTGCTACTTCCCACAGCCCACAGTAGCCACTAATATATTTGCTGCAAATCTCTACAGATTTGCCTATTCTAGCTATTTCAAATAAATGGAGTCAAAATATGTGGCATTTTCTGCTAGCTTTCAGTTGGCATAATGTTTTCAAGGTTTACCAACATTGTAGCATGTATTAATATTTCCTTCCTTTTTACCAAATAATTTCCTGTTGTATAGATAGACAATAGTTTATTTATCCGTTCATCAGTCGAGGGACATTTGGGTTGGTTTTATTATTTGGCTATTAAAAACAGTGCTGCTATGTATACTTGTGTATACATTTTTTTGCGGACATATATTTTTTATTTCTGTTGGATGTATACATGGGAGTGGAATTGTGAGGTCATATGGTAACTCTGTGTTTAACCTTTTGAGGAAATGTCAGGCTGTTTTCCAAGTGGCTACACTATTTTTCATTTCTGTCATCAGGGTATGAGGGTTCCAATTTCTCTACATTTTCACCAACACTTGCTATTTTCTATCTTTTTGATTACAGCCTTTCTAGTGGATGTGAAGTATCTCATTGTAGTTTTGATTTGGATTTCTCCAATGGCTAATGAAGTTGAGCATATTTTCATGTGCTTTTTGGTCATTTGTATATATTATTTGGAGAAATGTCTATTTGGATTCTTTGTCCATTTTTTAAATGTTTTATTTATTTTTGAGAGAGAGAGAGAGACAGCATGAACAGGGGAGGGTCAGAGAGAGAGGGAGATACAGAATCTGAAGACAGGCTCCAGGCTCTGAGCTAGCTGTCAGCACAGAGCCCAATGCGGGGCTTGAACCCACGAACCGTGAGATCATGACCTGAACCGAAGTCAGATGCTTAACCGACTGAGCCACCCAGGTGCCCCTCTTTGTCCATTTTTAATTGGGCTATTTGTCCTTTTTTGAAGTCATAATAGTTCTTTGTATATTCTAGACACAAATTCCTTATCATTATATGATTTTAAACATTTTCTCTCATTCCATGGGTTCCTTCCACTTTCTTAGTTGTGTCCTCAGAAAGCACAAAAGCTTTTAATTTTGAAGAAGTCCAACTTACCTGTTTTGCTTACACTTTTATTGCCATATAAGAAACCATTGCCTAATCCAAGGTCACTATAATTTATACTTACGCTTTCTTCTAAGACTTTTATAGTTAAACTCTTCTATTTAGGTCTTGATCCATTCAAGTTAACTTTTAAATAAGGAGTGATCTAAGGGTTTAACCTCATTCTTTTTTTTTAAATGTTTATTTATTTTGGAGAGAGACAGAAAGACAGAGTGTGAGCAGGGGAGGCACAGAGAGAGTGGGAGACACAGAATCTGAAGCAGGCTCCAGGCTCCAAGCTGTCAGCACAGAGCCCAATGCAGGTGGCTCAAACTCGTGAACATTAGATCATGGCCTGAGCCGAAGTCAGATACTCAACCAACTGAGCCACCCAGGTGCCTCAGGTTTAACTTCATTCTTTTGCATGTGGATATCCACTTATCCCAACGCTATCTGTTGGAGACTTTTTCCCTCATTGAATGGTCTCGGCACCCTGTCAAAAATCAACTGACCATGGATGCGTGGGTTCTCTTAATTCTATGAATATGAATTCCATATGAGATTTCTATATGACTCTCAATTCTATTCTATTGGCTTATATGTCTATTCTTATGTTAGTGCCACATTGTTTTGATTACTGTAGATTTGTAGTAAGTTTTGAAATCAGGAGTGTGGGTCCTCCAAGTTTATTCTTTTTCAAGATTGTTTTGGTTATTTGGAGCCCCTTGTAATTCCATATGAATGTGAGGATTGGCTTTTCCATTTCTATAAAAAGGGCCCTTGGAATTTTGATGGAGATTGTATTGAATCTGTAGATTGCTTTTGACAATCTTAACATCTTAATATTGTCTTCTGATCCATGAGCATAGGATGTTGCTCCACTTATTTAGGTCTTTAAATTTTTTCAACAATGCTTTGTAGTTTTCAGAGTATAAATTTTGTATTCCTTTTATTAAATTTATTCTAAATTATTTTATTTTTTAATGCTATCATAAATGAAATTGTTTTCTTAATTTAATTTTCAGATGGTCCATTGCAAGTGTAGAGAAATACAATTGGCTTTTATATATTGATCTTGTATCCTGCAACCTCACTGAACTTGTTATTAATTCTAGTAGTTTTTTAGTGGATTCCTTAGGATTTTCTATATACAAGATCATGTTATCTAGAAATAGAAATAGTTTTACTTTTCCTTTCAAATCCAGATATATTTTATTCCATTTTGTAGCCAAATTGCCTTGGCTACTCCCTTCAGCATAATGGTGAATAAAAGTGGTGAGAGTGGACAACTTTATCTTCTTCCTGGTATTTTTTTGAAGGAAACTGAATTTAGATGGCAAGTTTCTTGAAAGCATCTTAAATGAAAAACAGCCAAATAAACACAACTCTCAATAAAGCAAAAAACAAAAACAAAACAAAAAAAAAAACCCACAATACTTTATAGCCATCTATATTCTACTTTGGGAGTTTTATGTACCCTATGATCTCTCCTTATGATGCCTCAGTGTTCAGTGATGACAGAGAATATATTCTCCTGAGACAATGGAAAGTGTGATGTATGGCCCAGATGCCCTTTCAAGGAAGGACTTGTTGCCCGGCTGCTGGGAATGTGGTCAGCAGATGGGCTTCAAAGATCAGCTTTTTCAGGGACTATCTCAGCCACCTTGCCCAAGGTCACACCTCTTTCTGGTTGATTCACACCCAATGACTTATTTGATCTGGGAGTGTAAAGTAATGATCATCTTGCCCCAAATCAGGACAACTCTGGAAATCATTTCAGCTCCAGAACTTCTGGATATGTAGACTTGGCTACTACTGTTGTTGGGTCTACACTATTTATCAATTTATCCCCCTTCCCACTCCTGCTTCCTTCCTCTCTCTTTCACTGGTGCTGGTCCCAAGGGTGCTCCTTCATCAACATCCTGTGTGCCAAACTCCATATCAGAATTTGCTTTCTGGGGAATCCCACCTGCAGCACTCATGCCTGCCTGTTTCTATGTTGATGGAACCCAGAATTCAATTATCTCCAGGAAGGTGTGTCCTAAGAATAACATCCTTTAGGAGATTTAAACAATTTTATTTTTCCATGTGTGGACCCTGGGTTATTTCTCCTTGGAGAACCAGTAATAACATTTCATATATTTCTGGAGTGATTTTATACATTTAATACATTTATGGGGTGCTTTCCCAAGCAGCTATTAAAAGATTGTTGTGTGATTTTCCCAGGATACTGACTAAGGAGTGACTATTTCAGGATGGTATATCCTAGTCCAGGTGGAGTTCTATTGCTAACTTTGTCCTGGTTAGCACTCTTTTATTGACTCCGGGTATAGCAGGCTGAAAAATGGCCACACAAATATATCAGGACCCAATCCTGGGAACCTGTAAATATTATTCTCCAAGAAAAAGGGGTCTTTGCTGATGTGATTAAATTAAGGGTCTTGGGATTGGGAGATGATACTGGATCATCTAGGTGGACCCTAAATCCAACCATAAGTATTCTAAGAGGTAGAGGGAGATTTGACACAGACAGAAGAGGATGAAGTGTGACGATGGAGGGAGTGGTTGGAGAGATGTAGCCACAAGCCAAGGAATGCAGGCAGCCACCAGAAGCTGGAAAAGGCAAAGAACAGATTTTTCTCTAGAGACTTTGGAGGGAGTGTGAGCCTGATATCACTCTGATTTTGGCCTCATGAAACTAATTTTGAATAATTGGCCTCCAGATCTATAAGAAAATAAATTACTGCTGTTTTAAACTGCCAAGTTTGTGGTAACTTTGCAGCTTTAGGAAGTGAATGCACTGGATTTTACTTGTGCTTTCCCCCCCTGAAAGGTTTCTATACCCTTGAAACAATATTGAAGACAGGGAGAACAATATAACTCCAAACATCTTACAGAGAAGATAGCTCTATTATTGCCTGGCCAAAGATCCTTCTAGCAACTATGCTAAAGGGCAGAAGATATGGATGTGCATTTTATTCCTCTTTTTTTTAAGTTTATTTATTTATTTTTGAGAGAGAGGAAGCTGAAAATGTGTGACAGAGGGGCAGAGAGAGAAAGACAGAAAGAGAGGGAGAGAGAGAATCCCAAGCAGGCTCCACACTTTCAGCATCAGAGCCTGATGCCAGGCTTAAACTCACAAACTGTGAGATCATGACCTGAGCCAAAATCAAGAGTCAGACTTAACCAGCTGAGCCACTCAGGTGCCCCTGGAAGTACATCTCCTTAATTTATTGGTACAGGTTGCAGCTAACCCCTGGGGTGGGGAGGGGGGAAACCACAAGTCTGGAGACTCTGCAGGATGCAGGCTCATTTTAACTCTTTCGCAAATAACTTGAGGGAGTTGAGTTCACCAAGATAAAGTGAACTAGATTATGCACTGCATCATCCTAATCTCTTCCTTTATTTGCATGTATTTTGTTTCTTTGTTACATCGTCATCATAAACCAAGGACCTTATTTCCAGGAAATTGAGTGATGTAAGAGTGGCTTAGAACCTTAACTTTGATTGATCATATCCAACTGTGATCCCTGGGTCTTGGATGCCCTCTTTATTGGCAAATATTAGGCATTTCCTCCCCTTTTATGTTTATTTTTATACTCAAGGTTTTTTTTGACCCGTACACTTTCCCCTCAGTTTACTAATTTAACTTATCTTATTTCTTGATAACTTCCTTTGCTCTGATATAATAGACTCTCCATGGATCACTACTTGTTAACACTTTTCATCAAGAAAGTGAAGGTTTGCTTAACAAATCCACAGACGATACAAAGGTGCAAAGCAGAGCTTTCCAATTCAAACTAGAGTGACAGTCGAAACTTATAATTTATCACAGCTTTGGAAGAGACATGTAAACCAACATATTGAAACAAAAGAGAAAGAAATATAAAATCGTACATTTAGTTTGAAAATAATCAATTGTATGTGTAAAGGAAGGGCGAGACCTTTCATTTGGCAAATGAAAGCCATTTATGTAAGAAAGATCCAGAGGATTTAGTTGAGCACAGGCTCAATATGAGCCAATTGTGTGATGTGCCTGCTAAAACGCTCACACAGTTGTAGGCTGCATTAACAAGAGTATATAGTAACTAGACTGAGGGAGGTCATTGTGTTCCAGACCAGTCAGGTTGCATATGGAGTTGTTTTCTTTTCTAGTGTAGGAGGAAGATAATAAAGGATTTGAAGCACAAAGAATGGCTGAGAAATCTGGGATAGTTGTCCTGGAGAACAGACCAAGGGCAGAAAAATCACTGTCTTTGGATACCTGTGGGGGCACCCTGTGGAGGAGATACAGCTCAGGGCAGCCCTGGGGACCAGGGCTGGGCAGGTCTTAGCTCACATGAGGAAGCAAAATCAGAGCTGTCAAGCAAAAGGAGGAAAATTGCTCCGAGCTCTCTGGAGTCTTCCTTTCAGAGCAGAGGGAGGATGAACCTCTGTCAGGAATGTTCTGGAAAGCATTTCAAAATTCATTTCCTGAATTTGGAAAGAATTTAGACCAGATGAACTCCTTCCGACCAACCGACCGTTTTTGGCTCTTTGAATGCCACTCAGGCCTCGCATGAATTATGTGAGGTAAACAAAGTGGTGATGTGATTTCTGCTCCAAAGATAGGAGTTGAAGTGACTTGTCTAAGAACTGCAGAGGCATGGCCGAGCCAGGAACACGAGACTCAGGCTAACTGATTCCTATCCCATGGCTCTTTTCACAAGACTGAAGTTAGCCCTGGAAGAACCATGTGGACACCTGTAGAGAGGAAAATTGGTTTTTATTTTATGCCTGCTGTGAATGTCTTGGCCAAGAACCAGGAATCTCTGCTGAGCCAGGTCTAGAGAAGCCCCAAGGGTCTTCTGGGGAGGGAGGTGCCACTCACTCTGACTTTCTGAATTTCAGGTTTGCTCTGCTCAATCTCTGCCTCCGTCTTCCTAGCTGTACACACCTGGATGAGCAGTAAAATTAGTGATCTATTGGGATGCTGGGTGGCTCAGTCGGCTGAGTGTCCAATTCTTGGTTTTGGCTCAGGTTATGATCTCATGGTTCCATGGTTCAAATTCCATGTCAGGCTCTGCACTGACTATGTGCAGAGCCTGCTTGGAATTCTCCCTCTCTCTCTGCCTCTCTCTTGCTCATTCTCTCTCTGTCTCTTAAAATAAATAAAAAATGAACTTAAAAATGTTAAAAATATCAGTGATATATTTCATGTCATCTTTATGAGGGATGAGGCACATGAGGGGCAAGACCAAATGGATCAGGTGTTTACTTTTTGCCCAAACAATGCATTTCCCACCCTTCTTTATGCTTTTCTGTCCTCATGAGGCAGCAGACCTGACTCAGATGCATCTTTTTTCCCCCATCTGGTCAGCTCCTGGTAGGAATTGTCCTTTTCCTGGCTGCAGAAATCTTAGCAGAATGGGAAAGATGGGTTTCAGGTAGAAGACTGACAGGCAGGGAGACCATGTGAGGCCTTGGGGATGGCTTCTTGGGGTGGAATGAGTTGAGGAGTAAGGAGAAAGCAGTGGATTTGGGAAATATTAAAGATGTGTAACCTGGCTGATTCCAGGTAACTTCCTAGGGACTGAAAGGATTGAGTGTTTAAGAGTTGCCCAGGGGAAGAATGTTGGACCCCATTGGTCCATCTAATGGTGGCCACATCTCTAACTTAGCAGTCTTTGGTGTCTCTGCCTCAGTGTCCCTCTGATTTCTTTTGCAGGAAAGGGATGTCCTTCATGAGAAAGACTTTGTGGCATACTGTTTCCCAAGAACCAGCTGGCTGAGGATTAGCCTTCATGTTGAGTGCATGTGCGTTGACCCAGGTCTTAACCCCTCTGCTTCCCCACAACATGCAGAGATTGTGAAGGTGCAGGCAGGAACTCCCCGGCTTCTCTTTTCTTTCTCTGCTCCTTTTTTCCCCCAAGTAAATATTTCACATTTGACTTCCAGGCTAGGAAGAACCCATCCACCTCTTCTAGAAGAAAACTAAGGGTTGTCACTAGGCTGCAAATGAGCAGCTTCGATTGTTTGGGAAAAGATATTACAATTTTATCTCCTTGTACTGTTCAATAAAACATTAGTATCTCAGCATTTTTATTTAACAATAGGCAACCTTAGGCCAGTAATTATGCAACAATTATAATCATAAAAACTGTCCCCTGCTGCTCACCTAGAAACACGAATATATTAAACCAAGACTAACCATCTAAAAGGCAAGCAGCAAAGCCCCCTCATTTTTAATGTCCCTGCAGTGCACCATGGGAAGCTAATAATTCACCCTCTAATTAGTATCCCTTCTGCTGCTGTTGGTGCAAGGACAGACAAAGAGGGAGACGTTCGTTACAAACTCGCCTTGGTAATCTTTAAACGTCGGGACATGCTGTGGGTTGGCTGAGTGGAGGGGGCAAAATGGGGTGTGCAATTAGAGGCAGGCAGGAGTGCACCTTGTCCTGGCTGGGCATTCTTGCCCTAACGAGCTCCCAGCAAGCACCCTACTGGCCCATCCTCAAACCCTTTCCCTTTGGAGTCCTGCCATATTTCTTCTTGCCTGTCCTTTATTAAATCTGGCCGTGGGAAAGGATTGGGTGGCAGTACTGCTGGAGAGAGTGGAATGTGAATAAGTAACAGCCCCTCTGAGTGCCGCAGTGTGTCAGGTTCCCCAGGTTGGAGCTGTTCATGGCTATGGCTACCCTGCTGGATGGTGAAGGAGGCCAGTGGGCAATGCTGGGTGGGCTCTGAGGATGGCTGTGTGCCCCAGGGAGGAGGACATGTGCCTCTCCCTACATACCTCTGGAGTGAATAGCTTGTGATTTACTTAACTGTCCCAGTAACTCTGACCCCAGCCCACCACCTTCTGAGGGGTTGTGGGATCAGCTAGGCCTTCTTAAGGACTAGAGAGTCCATTCTGGCCAACCCTGTCATTGTACAGATAAAAAACCCAAAAGTCTATGTCAGGAAACAGTCATCAACAGTGACAAACACTTGGGGTGCCTGGAAGGTTCAGTCGGTTGAATGTCTGACACTTGGTTTTGGCTCAGATCATGATCCCAAGGTCGTGGAATCAAGCCCTACATCAGCGTGCTCAGCATGGAGCCTGCTTAAGATTCTCTCTCCCTCCCTCTGCCCCTTCCCCACTTGCTCTCTCTCTCTAAAATTAAAAAAAAAAGCGTGATAAATACAAAGGGCCCAGGTATCGAGGGGCAGTAGAAGTGGTGGGGACAGGGATGAGCTAGCGTTCACACACCACCAGGAGCATCTGCTATTGACTTCTAGCAGACCACAAACACAGAACAGGGGCCTAGTATAATTATATTTTGTAAGAGAAACCAGAAATCTAAAATTTTTTAGGGGAAATCTTCAGAAAGAAATGTTTTTAACTACCCAGAATTACATAATTAGGTAAAACTGCAGATTTTTTTTTTTTCATGCAATGCACTTCTCCCAGCCCAACATCGCTTGCCTGCTTTCCTTGTGGGACTTCTGGGTTTCAGACCAGCATCTGTGGGCCACCTAGCCAGGTGACATGGGTTTCTCTGTGTTGAGCCTGGGGTCTAATTTGGCCTGTAATTGGCCTTTCCTGCACTTTGTGTGGCTAGCTGGTCAGGCCCTCTCACTGGACACTCAAGACAAGGCTGGGACAGAGTCTTGGAACAACTGGGTACAATTAGGCAGCCAGGATTAAGCTCAGGTTTAAAAAGATGGGGCACTTTTCTCTCCATCATCAGCTCGTTAAGCTTCCTGCTTTGACAGCTGAAGCCAGCTTTTTTTTTTTTTCTTCCTCCAGAGCCAAATGAGAGCACCTAAGATTTGGTAACAAGGTTCTCTGACCTGCTCTGAGAGGGCAGGGGAGAGCTGAGTCATGGGCTCCTGGGTTTTGGACTGATTCTCTCTGAGCATCTCCTTCCATATGGATAACTGGACTGGCCAGGGGATAAGGACAACAGAGATTGGCTTTGTTTGGAAAGGGGAGAAGCCCCCACGTCTGTGTTAGAGGAGCCATAGCTGCCAAGGCCTTCTTGTGGCAAGTCTCCACCTTCACTGGTGCTGTGACCACTGGGCACTGCCTGGGGTGTGACCAACAGGCATGCCTACATCATCACCCAGGGAGGGAGAACCAGGGGTGGAGACAGCAGGAACCTCAGCAAGTTGGATCAAGGTTAAGGAGGCATTACAAGGGCTTTTCCTGAGCCCCAACGGACCAGAGGTTTGGAATATCTGCCATTTACCTCAAATACAAGGGAATCACTGATTCTCTTTGCCTGGGGACTCCCCAGTAGAAGGAGAATACCACTTATTTGACCCTTTTATTTTTTTCAAATATCAAAAATGAAAACAGTACTGGAGCTCTCCTCCTGGTTCGGGGAGGAGTCTGTGCTGGGCAGGATCATCTAAGCCTCGGGGACAGCTGCTGCAGTAATTGGGTGTTAAAAGAACTGCCTGGGCTCTGTGGCTGATCTTTTGGCAGGAAAAGCTGGGTGCTCAGTTCTTGGGGAACAGGTTGTTTTGTACTTTTTTTCTTTTAAAGCATTAAATTAAAAACATTTTACAATAGGTTTTGATTCAGGAAAACAATAGCTATTGGTAACAAAGGAAATATCTATCACATCCTCAACTTCCTGTTTCAATTATCTGTTATCCAAGGGAACAGAGCGTAACTAACATTTATGTACTCTGCTATTAGGGTTTAAGTCCCGTTTTCTCATTCGCTCTCATTCATTTTCTTTTGAGTTATATTTTCTCAAGATGTAGATATTATTATCCCCATTTGCAGGGGCAATGAGAAAACTGATGCCCAGAGAGATTAAGTAAGTTGACCCAGGTCACATAGTCAGTAAGAGGATGGAGTCAAGCTTTAAATACACATAGAGAAGATTCTAATCCATACCCTCCAAACATTATGGGCTGTCTCCTCTCTTTTCACTTTGGAGCATGTGTCTGAATCAGGTTCTTGTCCTTCATCCCAGCATTCCTGAATCTAATAACAATATGCTGGCATTCAGCTTTGTATTTCTTTGTAAGATGTCACAAGAGCTTCTGATACACACCTCTGAATGAGCTCCTGGTTTAGAAAGAAGGATGCTAGATCTGGGATCAGAAGTCCTGGTTTCGAGTTATCTAGCACCCCTTCTCACCTCACCTCATTTTGTCATCTTAAATCACATGAAAAAATGCATTACTATGGAAGGTGTCCCAGGAGTCAAATGAGATTCCGTACATGTAGGTACTTCGTTAATTCTAGAGCATCTCTGCAAATGTTACTCATCTTTCTTGCAGTGAGACTTGGCTCCTATCACTCCCCCCAGAATTACACAAGCTCAGGGTCACACTGGAGCTGTTAGCCAAGAGCCCATATTTGAAAATCTGACAACTCAGCTTCTTCTTCCCGCATAGTTGTTTGTTCATGATTAAATTATTGTAAATTAGTTTTACTTGTAGTATAATAAATGCCATTATCATGACTAATCATACACCTGATTAGGCAACCCACCCTTCCTCCCCAGTGTATTTCCTGGATCCAACACCTGATAAATCCAACACTGATATAGCTCTTGATAGGCCTGATGAATGGAGCGAGGGGATGTTTGTTGGGTGTGTGCTCTGGTGCTCCCACAATTGGAAAGACCTTTACAGAGTGACCACACACCTGCAAATAGATGCTCAGGTCTCCTGAGGGATCAGGTCAGCCCCTGCTTGTTTGGTTTAGCTTCCAGGCATTATTGTCCTTATTGTTATTATTTAGTGACTACCACTACCACTGTTGTGTTCACTATGTATCAGCCACTGTGTTAGACTCCTTTAAGCCCATTATTCTGTTCATAGATGTATTATTTGTTTCTTGCAGAAATCTTATGATTTAGGGATTATTATTCCCATTTTATGGAAAAGAACACTGAGTCAGAGAAGTTAAGTGACTTGCTCACATTACCACTCAGGAAGTGACAGGAAGGTATGTGCTCGAGTCAGCCTGGTTCAAACGCTTATGCTCATATCAGTGTCCCGTACTGCCTCCCTTGTGCCGAAAGAAATTTAGCTAGACCTGCTCCCCTGGTAGATTTGTGGAACTCACTTGGCTTGGTAAGTGGTGGAGATGGGTGAACCAAAGTTATAGAGAGCTGACAAGTGTGTTTTCCTGGTTGTTAGTGGAGCAGGTGGTGGGGTGGCAATGTTGTTGGTTGTTGTCATCTATCTACAGTGGGTGGTGGTGGATAAGAAAACGCTGTTCTGTGCTGTTCAAAGGACAGGATCTTAATGAGTAGACCTGCAATCTGGTCCTAACTCTTCCTCTTACCTTCTGCTTGCCCTTAGGCTTATCACCTAACCTGTCTGGACCTCAGTTTTCTCATCACAGGGCTGTTTTGAGGCTCAAATGAAATTAAGGTTGTGAAAGCAATTTGTAAGCTGTGAAGTGATTTCCATATGCAAAGGACTATTTTTAAGCTTCTCTAGTGAATGAGGCCATCCAGAACTTAAGACCTAATGCCTTGAGTCTTTATATAAGTGGAGATTCACTGTTTCAACTGAGCAAGTGGGTGTGAATGAGTCTAGGTGAGGGGTGGCAAGGGAGGTCGTCCAAAGCCGGTGGTGAGGATGTCAGTTCTGGAAAGGACCCTCACTCCAAGGGCCCATTACTTGACATGACCTTGTTAATGTGACTGTTCTGTTCTTCACAGAAGAGATATTCTTGAAAGTATATTTCTTTAATGATTGTAGAAATAAGCCCCCCCCACACACAAATTTGAATGCATAGCAGTCAGAGTTGTGTTTCTGCTTAGCACTATACTTTCCAGTTCTAATGACAACACAACGAGGCCAACTGGGTGGGGTGAGTCAAATTGGATGAAAACTGTCCAGAACCTCTACATTGTCCACTGTCTCAGGACAGCCTGTCTGACTGTCCAGCCGGTCTCAGGCTTTGTGTCCTTGTTTCTACAACTTAGAAGAACTACTAGATTTAGGCTGAAGGGCAGAGGGCAAGAAATAAAAGAAGACTGTCTGTGGTAGCAAGAAGTCCTTGGAGCTTAGTTTGGTCTGGTGAGATTAACCCCTCTAAACAGGGAGCATGAGAGATTTATAGCACTGAGGGATCTTAGAGTAGACGTAGACTAGTTTTACAGCTGAGGAGCATGTGTGCTGCTCATCCATCTCACCTCACCTTTGTCTTCATCTTTGATCATGGCGAACATCACTAATCAATAACAGCAATCTTGTTGTTGAGCCTCAGAACTCTTCAATTCTGCATGCTGGACAGCCATCTCCAACTAGAACTGTCATGAGTAAAGAAACCCAGCTGCCACTGCTCTGGAGTAAACTGCTCATTTTTAAGAAGAGTATTTCAGGTCCTAGAGATGGAAAGAGATTTGTTTGACATTACTGGCAAGTTAGAGCCAGAAGAACTCTCTTACTTGACATCCTGGGAACTCCAGTCTCTTCTATATTGGTCTTGATATATACCACTGAATTCAGAGTCATTTACTTATTAATTTTTCACAAGCTCCTTAGGAGAAGAAAACACTTAAGGTGTAACGAATGGAAAAGTAAGAAGGTGTATTAGTTATCTACCACTGAAGAGCAAACCACCACAAAACATCTTGAAACAATGACCATTTATTATTTTACATGATTCTGTAGGTCCATTGGCAGTTCTACTGGGCTAGGCTGGGCTGAGCTGATCTCCACTGGACTTGCTCATGCTTTATGGTCAGCCAGTGGAACAGCTGGGAGCTGGCAGGTTCAGGATAACCTCAGCTGAGATAGTGGGTCTCACCTTCATATGGGCTCTCACTTTCCCAGAGTGAGAGCAGAGTAGGCTGGCCCAGGCTTGCTTTTGTGGCAATGGTAGTTTCCAAGTTGAGGCCAAGGCTCATAATTGGCATGATGTCACTTCTGCCACATTCTATTGGAGAAAGCAAGTCTCAACTAGGACTGAGACCAGGATGAGGGAAACAAGGCACCTGGGACATAACTTTTAAAGATGCACTCACTCTAGGTGATACCTCCATTTGCATGGCCCTGACAGTGAGTGCCTCCTTAAATTTGGAGTCCTAGATATCTTGCTGGCTTCACCCTTTGTCACAAGGCCAGCTCAGGTTTAAGGGATGAAGAAACAGACTTCACCTCTTAATGAGAAGAATTGTAAAGTCACATTACAAAGATTATCAATACAAGGAGAGGGAAGAAGCAAGGATCTCAGTGTAATCAATTGACAGAAGGATATTTCAGACTCTCCATAGGCATGGTGAACCTAGAGCTTCACAGAGTTTGTTGGCAGTTGTGATGAGTTGGGCTTGGCCGAGATGGTCTCAACTAGACTTGCTTTACAACTAAGCTTTTTATAAACTTCAACTGAAGTTTTGATCCCTTAGCTTCATTATTTTCTCCCATCAACCTGATAGCCAGTTATCTTAAAGTCCTCTCAAAAAGGCTTTTGTCTGGCAATGAGAAAGAATGAAATCATGCCATTTGCAGCAACGTGGATGGAACTGGAAGGTATTATGCAGAGTGAAATAAGTCAGTCAGAGAAAGACAAATATCATGTTTTCACTCATATGTGGATCCTGAGAAACTTAACAGAAGACCGTGGGGGAAGGGAAGGGGAAAAATAGTTACAGAGAGGGAGGGAGGCAAACCATAAGAGACTCTTAAATACAGAGAACAAACTGAGGGTGGATGGGGGTGGGGGAGAGGGGAAAATGGGTGATGGTCATTGAGGAGGACACTTGTTGGGATGAGCACTGGGTGTTGTGTGTAAGCAATGAACCATGGGAATCTACCCCAAAAATAAAGAGCACACTTTACACATGTTATGTTAGCCAATTTGACAATACATTGTATTTTTAAAAAAGAAAAAAAAAGAAATAAAATTTGGAAATAAATTCTAAATTATTTCTCTGAAAAAAAGAAAAGGCTTTTGTCCCATCTCCATTTGCTCATTCCTATGTCCTTCTGCCAGTACTGCACTAGTTGGAGTCAATTGAGTATAGTCTAAAGTCAAGAGCAATGGAATCAGTGTGGTGACCAGGACTACTAAGTACAGTCATGGATTTTAAGTCTCCAGAAACAATAGCCTTAGCTACCAATTATTTTAAAATTGATTGGCAAAGATAGCTTTGCAGAGTCAAAAGTTGTTTTTTGTTTTTGTTTTTGTTTTGTCTGTTTCCTTTTGTTCTTCTTTGGTTTGTATGTCTCTTTGTTTTTTACAGTGTATGTGGCCGCAATGTATTTGCTAAAATTTAGGCTGTGTTCATTCTCCAATAGGAACCTAGGAATTTAAAGCATTTATGGGTTTTCGATTGAGGAGATTTCCAAAGGATCCAGGTGTCTGAATATATGTTTGTATCTAGGCCTGAAAAATGTGGGTCCTTTGGGGTGAGAAGTATTGTCAATAGAATCAGCATCTGGATTCATGGTTAAGCAAGTAGAAGCTGTTTGCTGAATGATGATGGAAATTCAGCTGTCAATATATGGTTATTACAGTCAAATATGAAGTCACTTTTAAGCCAAGAGAGTAAGGAGGTTAGTAAGGAGTGAAACTGACCAAGCTACTTGCTTGAGCAATGGCATCAGCTATGGTATGTTGTCTAGGATATGGGTCCAGTATCTAACTCTGATCTATTGGTCATGGAGGCCTGTAGTTGGCCTTTAAGGTTTTGTTTACCTCTCTCACCCCACCCCTACTTTCTGACATCTAACCTGGGCCTGGGAGAAACCTTGTCCAAAACTGAGCTCTAACCAGCTCATTTTTACCAGCGCTCTGTTATATCCATATACCTGGCCCTGATCCTTTTCCTTGGCCACATTTCCTCATGCTTCATTTATAAAGAACATGCTCCAGCCTCATTGAACTTGCCTTTTATATGTGCCTATGGTTTCCCTTTATCATACTTCCACTCATTCTATTCCCTTTCCATATCTTTAAGTCCAGATTCTACCTATTTGTTAAAACATAGATTAGTTTCCACTTCTTCTATAAAGTTTTCCTGGATCTCTGTCTAAAAGTGATCACTTCCTCCTCTGAGCTCCTAAGTCATTTTAAGGGTATTAAGAATATGGTTAAGGGGTAAGCGTTTGGAAATGGCTTAGAATCAAATACCAGTTCCATCATTTAGTTGCTGTGTGAACTTGGACAATATTCTTAACTCCTCTGTGCCTTAGCTAGAAAGTGGGATATAATAATATAATCACTTCATAAGTTGTGGTGAAAATTAAATACTTCATGACATGTGGACTTCCAATAGCTTCTGGTACATGGTAAGTCTGATGTTTTACTATTGCTATTTTATTTTTTATTTTTTTTAACTTTATAGTTTATTGTCAGGTTGGTTTCCATATAACACCCAGTGCTCTTCCCCACAAGTGACCTCCACCATGACCATCACCCCCCTTCCCCTTTCCCCCTCCCCCTTA
>CM053563.1:23297430-23458158 GCA_028646485.1 Cryptoprocta ferox
TGGGGTACATGTGCCCCTGTGCATCAGCACTTCTGTATCCCTTGGGTAAATCCCCAGCAGTGCTATTTCTGGGTCATAGGGGAGTTTTATTGATAGTTTTTTGAGGAACCTTCACACTGTTTTCCAGAGCGGCTGTACCAGTTTACATTCCCACCAACAGTGTAAGAGGGTGCCCGTTTCTCCATATCCTCGCCAGCATCTATAGACTCTTGAGTTGTTCATTTTAGCCACTCTGACAAATAAAAACCACACTGAGATACTACTATTGCTATTTTAAAGTACCCAACAAACCGTTAATGGAGCATCTACTATGTGCTCATCTACTATGTATCAGGTAAGGCAACAGAGATAAATAGTGAATGACAGAGGCCATACTTGCCTCATAGTGCTTAAATTCTAACAGGTGAGTGACACAAGTTGAACCCTATATTGTGACGCTTGGTCTATTGATTTCACCTTATTTCCTAGACTATGAAGGGATGGCTACTGTCCTATATTCTCCTGAAAGTTTTGTGTGTTTCATCCTTAGTAATTGGTATATCAACAAATGAAACATGGCTAAAAACAAAATCAGTCACCAATGTAGTCTGGAGCTTTCCCCCACCATGAATTGTTTAGTATGGACTCTAGCTCACATGGGAAAAGTCTTGAATAGAACATTTTGGCTGAAATCCTGGGCCACAGTTAATGAATGGCACATGGAGCTTATTAGAAGTAGGGACCAAGAGTATGACTCCTTTGTCATGTTGTTTTTCAAACAGACTACCTCAAATTCTCCTTGCCACTATGAGGTAAATCTCAATTTTTAATATCTAAAATGTGTAAAGCTGATGCAATGAGAAAACCTTAGCTTGGAAGTCAGAATGTCTGGATTTCAATACAGGCTCTATTGTAGAGCATCTGTGTAACATGGGTCAAATCTTTCCCACCTTCTGAGCCTCAGTTTCCCCATTGGAAGAATGAGGAAATTTTATTGTATTCATGGTTTTTAAGCTTATCTTATTTCTCTGTTATTTTATTTGTTTCCCTCTTTATCCTCTTCTTATTCCTATTGTAGCCTAACCCATTTTCAAATCAATTCATGTTCAGACATGTTCTGTTTGAAATGAGATTGGAAAACCTGGTGCTCCTGACATTCAGTTTTCCATCCCCCCACAATTTCCTACAGTGGTCTGAGAAGCACTTCTAAAGATCTGGGGGTTTCAGCTAACCTTGGGTATGCAAACTCTTGATCTCCTAGTTCTTAGGGCCCTATGCTTCGGCATTCTATGACTCAGGGCAACAGAACCTAAATGCCTTTAATTAAAATCATTTCAACCTATCCCCATTAACTTTGATTGATGCACCAACCAGAGAATAAGTGCATTAATGCTATAATTATCTGTTGAGGATGTTTTATTGATTCTGCAATGATATTTTAGTCAGTTTGTATTATTTAGTTTCTGACTTAAATCAGGAAGAAATGGCTATTGGTGAAGAAATTAATCATCTAAATCAAATTGTCATCGATGCTTTTAGAAATAAAAGTCTAGCATAGCCCTAACTGATTCTCTTACTTGCTAATGTTGGTTGCTATGATGATTTATTATGTTGGCTGAGGATAGGCTTCAGCGTGCCATTCTAAGGCTACAGGTGAAATATCAACCCCCCTCTGGGCTTTTATAAAGTCTTTTCTCCAGCTCAGTTTTCTGGAATCTATTCTGGTCAGTAGACAGCTCCAAGGCAGGGCTTATTCTAAGTCTTGTAGGTTTCTAGGTTATCAGGAACTTTTCTGTCTAAAAAACAAGAGCACCTTTGATCCTGATGTCTGGACTCCTTCATCTCCTGAGGGAGTGATGGGGAAGGTCTGGGAGAATAAGAACTTCATATTTGGAATATGTTTCAGTGACAATTTTTTTAGTTGCAAGTGACAGAAAAGCCAATGCAAACAAACCTGAGCAAAGAGGAATCTGACTCCTATAACTGAAATGTCCAGGGGATCCTTCCACTCTCAATGTAGTTTAGTTCAAGCTCAAGTGATGCCATAAGGCCTGGCCTCTCTGTATCTTAGGCAGGTTTTCCTAGACATCTCAGCCTTACTTCCTAACTTTGTTGTGGCACAAAAAGAGCAGTAACTCCGTCTTGCCCGAACCAGCTTCAAACCCTGTGGGAAAGGTTTTCTTTCTCTCCTAGACCCCCAGGAGAAGATGCACCATGTCTCACTGTCTTTGCTAAGTATTTCCCTCTCTTGTTAATGTTGGTGGCTGTGGGTTGGCTGAAGCTGCTGTGTGGTTCTTCTTGGTTCTTCTGGGTCCCCACCATGTGTCTTTTCACTCAGGTTTCAGGGACAGCCCCTGTGTGTATAAGATCATTTTTGAGGCAGAGGGGAAGAGCAGAAAACTGAACTGAACCATACAATCAATTTGAAGCTTCCATTTGGATGTGTGTCATGATCATTTATATTTGACCAAAGTCAGTCACATGGCTAAGACAGTACCATAGTACTTGGAGGTATCCTCTTCCCATGGAGAGAAAGGTGAGTACTTGCAAACAGTAATAGGATCTACCATAACTACCAACCTCTATAGGCTGAGAGGGGAAAAGGAGCTTTCCTAAAGGAAAACCAGGGTGCAATTTTTCTAGGAGAATGGTAATGATTAGTTACCTTCCTTTGATATATTATAATCCCCTCATCCAATGTTTGATGTTTCTCTACTGCCTAAGGTAAAACCCAAGGTACCACTCTCCCAAGAAAGGGGAACTCAACTCATAACCTGCAGAGGCAACTTATTCTATATTTTAGCCACTCTGCCGTTCCTCCAGGAAAAAAAAATAAAAAGCCCTTCTTTAGCTCAAGCTACTACTATGGGCTTATATGAGAGGATGGTGGGGAGAAAGATGGGAAAATAAAGACTTCTGTATGGCTTATTTTCGGGGCAAGGGGAAAAAAGCAGGGTGTTAAAGGAAAAAAGCAAGATAGAAATCATTTTCATAAGAGCTCTTTATAATATAATGCAAAGCAGTGACAATGCCCTGCCACCCCCATAGATTTCTTAGACAAGAGTGATGGATTTGTAGTTCTGAGCAAAGGCAAAAGTCCTGGTCAGGGCAGAGGGCAAGTCCTTGATCAATGGGAACATGACTTCCTTCTCTTTGATGTGTCTTTGGATGAACTATTTACTTGTACTTGCTTTTAATTTACTGTCCAACAATTAGAGCCAGCTAACAGGCCAACAAGCTGGCATGATGCACCCAATTATCTTCTGAAAATGTATTTCTGTGATTGGGGCTTTTAATTGCAGCTTAAATCAAATGCTCATGAACCCAGTTGCCATTGAGGGAATGAGACCAGCTAATGAAATAATGAGAACTCTGACTCCAATTCAGGTAAAGGGACATGGAGAAAGGAAATTATTTCTTTTTAAAGTTTCTCCCCCTACCTTTTTAAAAAAATTGCCTTTGAAAGCATTGATGTCATAAATTTCACCACAAGGCAGGAATGTTACAAAATGGGCAGCTCGTTCCAGTCAGACCACAAATGGAACATGAGCCTGTTTTGTTTCCTGGGATTCACTCTCACATTTGCCTCCTTGGGTTTGTGAGAGTGCCAAGGTTCTTACTCCAGATCAAACAGCTATGGCTTTGGAATTCAAATTTGCCAAATGGGCTCCCTTCTCTGAATGCCTTCTTCAACTTCACTTCAGATGTGACACTGACTCATTTATGCAGATGTGGCATATGCCCAGAGCCCAGAGCCATAGGTACCTCTCCTCACTAACTCATGGTGCTTAATTCAGATTAATTCCCTCTTACGAAGAGCCAATTTGCCAATTATCCCTGAAATTTTTGATTAGGTGCCTTTTACCTAAGACACTGTGCCATGGGCTATGGACTTCTGAGGTTCATTTGGTTCCTGCTGGAAGATGATAGGGGCTTGGCTGAGAACCACAAGCACTCCACCATTTTCAGACATAAGCGAGTGTTTTTTTCTTAGAGGTCTTGTAGCTTTAGGTTTGCATTTGGACAATGTGGATTAAAAACAGCAGCAACAACAACCATAATAGCTACCATTTATCTAGTGAAGTGGCTGTCTTTGTAGCTGCAAATTAGAATCACCTAGGGAGTCCTAAAAAGTACTGATGCCCAGGCTCCCACCCTGGAGGTTACAATTTCATGGGTCTGAGTTGGGGTTCAGACATCAATAGTTTTAAACACTCCCTGGTGATTCTAATGAGCAGCCAGGGTTGAGAACCACTGATTGCATGCCTCTAATGTGCCAGCAACTACGTGTAGAGCTTCACACGTACTCACAAGAACTTGAAGTATGATTATTATTCCCATTTTATAGACAGAGAAATGATGCCTAGAAGGGTTTAGAAACTTATCCAAGATCAACCAGCTAACAGGTGGTACTGACAGGTTAATAGGATTAGATACTCTAAAGTGCTGTATTTAGGTATGTGTTTGAATAGTTTGAGGATTAAAGGCCAAGGGAGTTGAGACAGCATAAAAATTGTTGGCAGAAACTGGTGAATGGAAGTGTTTTTCTTTCCCAGAGATAGGCATGAGGTTCTCTGTGAAAGGGCACACACCCAACACAGTGAAAATATACATTGTGCCTTTGGCTCAGTATAAAGCAAGGGATTTTACCTGGTTTCCATGAAGAACAGCTTACCCAAGAATTGGAGAGATGCCTAAAGAGAAAGCTATTGGCCACTTTGTTCCAGTCCAGTGTGCTCCGTCTCTATTTTCCAAGAAGGCTGATTTTTGTCGGATAGGTAACACATTTCTTCCTCTGCCCTATTGGGGAAGAAGCCCTCCTTTTCCTATTATTATCCAAAAGAGAGGCATCCAATGGCAACATGGAGATGACAAAGGTCGGGAGAAGGAAGGCTGATGGGTGGCCCAGGAGATGGGTCGGGACAGAAAGTGGCTGGAAGGGTGGGACAAAGGGTTGCTTCAGGTTGGCGTGGTTGCAAAGGGGGTGGGGATGCTTTGAACCTGAACTGTTACAAAAACCAGCTATAGAGTCTGGCCATCAACTTTGGTCACAGGGATTGACTACTGTAGCATCCTACCTCCTATGGACAAAGGGGCCAGCCCTGGTGCTGTCTAGGACCTTGCTTTTTGCCTTATGATATTTGTGTTCAGTGTTCCTCACTGCTGTTTCTTACCCACTTGTCACCCTGCCATGTTCTGCTGGTTAGGAGATTGGCATGTTTTAGAAGTGCCTAGACCATGAAAGTGGGGATTGAGCAGAAAACAGACAGGAATTATTGTTTTGCTAGTCTCTCTGCTATATTCTTCTTTTACACATGCCAAGGATTATCTCTTGGTGGTATGCCAACAGTCTAGACTCTTTTATCTGTTTTGTTTGCTGATATATATATCGCCAGTATGGTGACTGGCCCATAGTAGGTACTCAATAAATATATTTGAATAAATGGATAAATAAAGGAAGTGAAAATAACCTAAAAAAGTCACAGAATCATCAACCCAGGGCTATAAATACCACAAGACATTGGAAGAAAATTCTCCTAAGACTTCTCTACTAATATGATGGAGTCATGTTGAGGTAGGATACAGGATTGTCATGAAATTTCCCAGATTTTATTCTCCATCATTTCCCAAATCTACTTACAAGCGAAGTAGATTTGTGTTAGATCAATGTAACTCAATGTTACACTTCATGTGTAACAAGGAAATAATGTCTTTCCCAAAGAGTTTGGGGAGGATTAAAAGAGTTAATACATATAAATTGCTTACCATAGTGCTCAGTGAATGCATTGAGTGTTATAGATGCTTAATGAATGATAGTTAACAATTGTTATCAAGAAACAAGGTATGACAAGATGCCTGTTGGCCCTGCATACTAAGGATCATTAATTATGACCTTTTGGTTAGCTAATTGTATTCTTCTAAGCTTCTTTCCTCCCATTTACCATTCATTTTCTTATTCAACCCACTATACAGAGTATCTAACTTGTGCCATACTCTGAACTAGATTCCTGGAAAGTAACAGTAAACAAGGAAGAGTATTCCCTGATGCTAACACCCTTGATGCTTCTTGCTGAGACAATAGACCCCAATCCCAGGATCTTCCCTTATAGATCTTTCCCCTTTTTTCTGGTCATGGGAAGTGCTAGTCTTCCTGTCCCACAATCTATAATGGCAGAAGCTTGACCAGCTTGACTGGTGGCATCAACAACAGGGTAGATGGAGAGCCACTGTTCTTCCTACTGAAATGCTATTTCCCTAGAACCTTGTTTGGTTCACCTTTCTTCATTTATAATTCCACTCAAATGACACTTCCCGGGGAAGACCATGCATTCTCAATCCCCTTTACCCAGTCACTATGTGTTACATTACCCTGTTTTATTTTTTTCATAGAGTTCAATGTCCAACATTATTTTATTCATTTAATTCTTTATATATTTATAGTCTGTCTCCTTTTCTAGAATGTAATCCTGTGAGGTAAGGAATAATAAATGCCCTTTTAATAGTTGGTACAATTACACTTAGAGTGGAGCCTGGCATATCATGGTTATTTTATACATGTTTGTGACAGACCATATTTTTATGGTCTGTCTCCAGACTCGCAGAGCTCCTTTGGGCATCTCCCAGAGCTTCTGGAAGGTGGAATTTTCTATTGCAAGTTGATAAGGGATTCATCTGACAATAGAGTCAAAGAAATCAGCCATAACCAGCAGAGTTGACAGTGTCCTTTTAAGAGCTGGCATGGAACATTTGATAAAAATACAGTGAGAGATCAGAGCACAATGAATCATATTTAGGAGAAAATCTCTTTTGAAAAGCCCAGGGTAGGTCATGTTTTTTTCATGCTTGTCAACTTGGCTGAATAATTTGCTTAAAATAAATGGATGAGAATGGTAAGTTGCTATGTAAGGAGAATGAAATAGACTCCTTGCTTCGTGTGCAACATGTCTCTGCCTCTGAAGGGTCTGTCTTGGGTGGTGGTGAGCTTTGTGAGTGGGGAGGTGGTTCATGCATTAAAACAGGTTCAATGTCTTCTTGGCTTTAGCACAAGATTTCTGGAGCATCAGCACATTAGCCAATTTCCAATGCAAACAGATTTGATCCATCACTGTTGTTGAAAAAAAGCCCTACCTCTCAGATCTGTCAGGTTCTAAGACATGAGCCAAATGAGTTAATATCTTCTCATTGTTGTCTTTATTAAGCCTTTGTTAAACCAATCTTAGATAATGATGTGTTTCCATCAGAGGTCTTTTAATAAAGTAAGTGTTCCTTTATATAACCTCTCCAGGGAGAATGCCATGGCTATGGAAATACAGAGAGCCACAATGTTAAAACTGTAACAAGGCTAATCCTCACAGTGCCAGGCCTGGGAATAGCTCAAAATTTGTGGCACACACTTCATAGACAATATGCACAGAAGGCTAGAGTTGGGTGTCCTTTAGGCCATAGAGGGAGAGAGTGGATGCTTTGGTGACTGGGACAATGGGACAATGCAGGCTTAGTGCCAACTTTGCCACCATGGGACATTCATTTATCACTTAGTGCCAAAGACATGGCACAGAAACAAATTGAGAAAAACCACATGGACTGGCCCAATTCTTTCTGCCTCCACCGGTCTACAAATAGGGATGCAAGGCTCTGGGAAGCCCACATTTGGTTTATTAGCTTGCTCACAGGTTGTTCACCAGGACTACCCTGCCAGGGCAAAGCCTAGACTCCAAAGTTGTCCCTCCTCTGTCTTTTAAAAAAATATCCCTTTGCTATCACCTAACCATTTTGCTGTAAAGAGCTAAAAACCAATTCATACTAATGTGTAATGACTTATGTAGTAAGTAGTTCTTAAGATGGCCCAATTGATCCTTGCTTGCTAGTATTCATAGCTGGTATAATCCTGTTCCCCAGAGTAATTTACTTCTAGCCAATAGAACCAATGTTGAGGGGATGTCATTTCCATGATTAGATTAGAAAAGATTACTGTTACTTCTCTCTTACTAGCAGATTCTCTCTGGTGCTTTCTCAGCTGGCAAACTTTTGGTAAAACAATAAGTCATGTTGGAGAAGCCCATGTGACAAGGAACTGAGATTGGTTTCTGGATAATACTCAGCAGCGAATATAAGCTCCCAATCCAACAACCCACAGAGGACTGAAGCCTAGCAATAACTATTTGAATTTGGAAGTGTATCCTTCCCCAGATGAGCTTCCAGATGAGATCCTACCCCTGGCCAACACCTTGACTACAGACTTGTGAGACCCTGAACAGAGGACCCAGCTTAGCTGTGCCCAGATTCTTGGCCCACAGAAACTGTGAGGTAAGAAATGTATGTCTTTTTAAAGCCACTAAATTTGTGGTAATTTATTGTACAACAATATAGAACTTGTACAACTGACAAATGTCCTAAGCCAGAGTATATGTCAACAGGCACCTTAACCACAGATGTGCATCTCTGATGGTGAGGCATGGTGGTGGCAGGTTGGATAGTCCATGGAATACTGACAGGGAAAGATTATGGGAGTTCTGGAGCTTGTTTTTGAGGTTTGCTGAAAGAGCACCACTTCACTCAGTTGCATGGAATCTCTGTTTTTTTGTTTTTCTCTTCTGAAGAAGGCCTCTCCGATTGGACCAAGGTCCAGTCATGCCATTCTACAGAGGCAGACATGATCTGCCTTCTTGGGTTTTCATGCTGACAGGGATTCAAATGCTCCCCACTCATTTGTTTGGCATTTGCCAATCCATGACCTCTCCCTCTTTTCCTTATCCATTAATACTACTCCTTCTTCAAAATGGGAAAGAACGCTTGGGCCAAACCATGTGCCAGAGCAGTTAGGAGCATGATCTTTGGAGCCATGTTCCCTGTTTTGGTCACTCATGTCTCTCCTGAGACACTTTCTTGGTATCTCAGTTTCTGAATTACAATATGGGGTGAAAATCATACCTATCTTCATAAGGTCATTATAAAAATTAAATGTAAACCTCTTAGAACTCAGTGTGGAGTACTTAGTAAATACTAAATAATCAGTAAATACTCAATAAGTGTTAGAGATTGTTGTAGCTTTAACAGATTTTCCCCTGAAATGCTTGCCTATCCCCAAGGCTCTGATGACAGAATACAGGCCTTATCTCCAGAGGTGATCTTTGTCTTAAAGTCATAGCTTTTTCACAGAGATGAGGATGTGCCTGTGTCCCTGGGTTGCTGCCCCCTTCTAGAACATCCCCCTTACATTGTCCATGGATATCAGTAGAAACTAAGGCCTCATCCAAGGGCTGATGCTTACCCCTGTGATTTGGGTGCATCATTCTCCTTTCTAGACTTCAGTGTCCTCATCTGTGAGTCGGACTAGCAGCCTGATATTCCTCCAGGGATTCTGGTGAGAGCTACAGGGTGAATATTTGAAGAGGACTAAGAGGCTCTCTGAGACTCTGAAATGGAGTTATCAAAATTGGAAAAGGAGGCCAGAGGTCAGGGGGAGCCTGAAACAGGAAGACAGGAAGTTTCAGGCTTCCTTCTTCAGGCTGGAAGAAGACCCCCAGGCTGTACAGGTCCTGGTCTTCTCATCCTCGTCCCCAGAAAGAATGGTGATGGCTACCATCTCTCCACCAGGATGGTGGCTGCTTGAGGAAGAGTCTGTATCTCACCCTTTTCTGGACCCAGAATGCAGGAGGCCCTTGGCCGATGCTTGTTGAGTGAATGTCCGAGTGAGTGAGTGAATGAGGTTGTGCATTTTCTAAGTGCCTATGGCCCAGCCAGGACAAACATATCCCTGGAAGCCTAGAGACTACTTAGAAATAAACGCCTGGTCTGTAGGCTTTCTAGTCTGGACTCAGGTTTATTTCTGCCTTGCTGAGAGCACACCATGATTTTCATTCTGGCAGTGAGCTTGTGAGTGTCTGAGCCCCTATTCCAGAAGACAGTGGATTAACCAGAGAAACTCATCCAATCCTGCTCCTGGACAGAGAGGAAGGGGGGCATTCTGGCTAACCAGATGTCAAGGCCATTCTCAGTCTGTTCAGAGTGAGTCCACATGCTCAGGTGGATGTTTTGATGGTGACATCTGCTTCAGCTAGTTACCCAGTACATAAGAACCTGGAGTTTCCAGGTGACAGTCCAAAGTCAAAATGAAGGGTATACCAAAAAGGATGAGAGGGAATCTCTTCAGTGCCTCTGGGATCCTAGGCAGATGGCCTGTGATCCTGCCTAGACCTGGTCACACTGAACACCACCTCCCACAGTTAAACCAATGGTCCTGAGGGGGCATGGTATACTGGTTCATCTGTGTCCCTGATTCCTGGGGCAAAAATGAGGCAGTGCTGAATGTGGAAATAAGTCAGTGAATTACTAAATGCACAGAAGTGTGTGTGGAGGAAAAGAACTTGTGTGTCCTGGAAAGAGCCATAGCCTGGAAGTTGGGAGACCCTGCATTATTCATGACCCAGACCAACTACTTCTCTTCCTCTGATCATTGATTTAATTCTCCATGAAGAAGAGAACCAGCCTAGACTGGGTCACAAACTGGGGTCTCAAGGGTGCCTTTAGGTCCTCAATGTGTTCTGTTTGGCCAGCATTGGATTTTGAAAATATAAAACTTGCATGTATGTAGGTATGGGACACATGCTGTCCACCTGTCCAGAGTAGTACTTGATGCCTTGCTTGCTTTACATGTTTATGTGAACTACTTGGCCCTCAAGGGCATCTGAGTTTGCTACCCCTGTTGCCAGAAGCCCCTAAGGCATTTTTGCTTTGGCATGCTAGAATTCTGTTAAAATAAGAGGGACAGTAAATGGACTAAAGCAGAAAAAAAGGGGGGGGGCGCAGAGGGAGAGACAGGGAGAGAGATGAAAAAGGAGAAAATAGGATAGGGGAGGAGAAATCTGAAGTGGAGGTAGAGGTCAGATAGGAAGGAAAGTTCTGTTCAAGACTTCCCCCAACGTGTCCCTTGGGTCAAAATCAAACCCCAGGCTACCTCTGAAGGAAACAGCATCAAAAGAAAGAAGCAAATTCTGGCCTGGAAGAGACCCCTTTCCACAAGCTCTGAGACATACTCAGGGGGCCTGATCACAGGTTGGGTCTGGGGATCCACTCATCTCTGCTTCACAAGGACTTCATCTCCTTTGGGGGGTCACACAACCCCTCAAATTTGACTAACCTTGGGAAATGGCACAGACTCTCCTTGGGGGCTCCTCATGGCTGTGGGGGTCCAGGCTGTTTCCAGAGCCAAGCCCAGAAGGAGCCCACAGCTGGGATGGCCAGGGCCCAGAGGTTCTGCAGCCCTGGCTGTGGTGCTGAATTATTAATGTTCATTTCAGTTATCCTTTGGTTCAGCAGAAATATGACAAAGCAATCTCAGATAATGAAATCACCCGCATTTTCTGCTGTTCACAGCAGGCTTTCGGGGCCAAATCTTGCCCCCACCTTCACAGCACTGATTGAGTTATACATTTGTGGTTGGGGGGCATAACTCCATGTTATTGATCGGTGTGTAGTACATAGATTAGAGTGACCTGAGACCCTTCTTTCAGCCGATCAGCAACTGCTCATGGTCAGCAGGTGGAAGAGGAACCTTTGCAGAACAAGCAACTGTCACTTCAAAGAGGGTTTCTGGAGGGGGGTGGGTGTCAAGGAGCCAAGCATCCCTGGTCTAGTATGGAAAATCTTCATTGTTCTCCCTTCTCCTCTCTCTCAGTTTACCTGTCACTGAACTCACTTTCTGAACTGTGCCCTTTTATGGCATCCTAGGACTCATCTAAGACTCATGTAAGCACTTTTATAGGAGGAAAAGAGACCCAGGGTAGAATTATGTTGCTTTCTTTGTATTCCTTCCTTTCTTTCTCCTCTACTATCTCTTCATGACCCTTTGATGCTACATTTTTAAAAATTTTTATTATTTTTTTAAAGTTTATTTATTTGAGAGAGAGAGAGAGAGAGAGAGAGAGAGAGAGAGAGAGAGAGAGAGAATGAGTAGGGGAGGGGCAGAGAGAGAGGGAGACACAGAATCTGAAGCAGGCTTCAGGCTTTGAGCTGTCAGTACAGAGCCCAGTGTGGGGCTCAAACCCATGAACCGTGAGATCATGACCTGAGCCAAAGTCAGATGCTTAACTTACTGAGCCACCCAGGTGCCCCCCACGTTTTTTTAAATCCCAAATCCAAACAACCAGAAAACTAAAACTACCACCAGTCACCCAAAGACTCCAGGACCCCAAATCATGTGTAACAGATTTTGCTAATGGAATGAATCTGGCCCTCAGTCATATTTTATTTCTTCATGGTAATCAAATCACCTTTTTCAGGATTGAACATATCACCTTTAGTTGACTGCATTTTAAAGTTAGTAATATCACATAATGATCTAGAGGGATGGTTTCTCCTGAAATATCAGATTATCTTATTATAAAACTTAATGTCAGTATATTTTACTTTTTTCCAATTCTTTGAACATTGACAATGTATGCAACTTTACAAAACTGGTTAACTAGCACCCATCATTCCTAAGAGCCAAAAGGAAGGCAGAAGAAGAACTTGGGGGGGGGGTTCCATAAATATAAATGGAATTCATACAATACTGTCTCTTGACGTGGTGGTCTTCAAAGTGTTATTTCCTTTTGAAATATTAATAGCTGGTTAACCATTGTTCATAGATCTTAAATTACCCTAATTTTAAACCTTTAGAGGAGATAAGAATATCACAACCCAAAGAATAAAAATATTTTCCAGATCTAGATCAATGTCATCCTAGGGTGAGGAGTGCATTAGTCAGGATTACCCAGAGAAAAAAACCAATAGGCTAAAAATATTTATTATAAAGAATGAGCTCACACAGTTATGGTAGCTGAAAAGTCCCATGATCTTCCACTTGCAAGCTGGAGGCCCAGGAAAGCCAGTGGTACAATTTCAGTTCAAGCCTGAAGGCCTGAGAACCAGGGAAGCCAATGGTGTCAGTCCTGGAGCAAGTGCAGAGGAAAACCAAAGCTCAAGTGGCCAGGCAGGGAAAATTCTTCCTTCTCCTTTTGTTCTATTTAGGCTTTCAATAGATTGGATGAGAACCACCCATACTGGTGAAGGCAATCTGCTTTATGCAGTCTACTGATTCAAATACTAATTTCATCTGGAAACACTCTCACAGACTCACCTGGAATAACGTTTACTCAAATATCTGGGTACCCAGTGCACATAAAATTAACCATCACAGGGGGTAAAATCAAACTGAGGAAAGATGTGGTGTGGAGCAGATGTATTTGTTCAGAAAAGCTGCCATGGGTTGGTCTCATGGTGCTTTTGTTCTACTGTTGGCATGGGGTGTTACTTGGTAATTGTTTGCTATGCCATTCACATTGACTTTGGGGATTTTCTCAATTTTCCTTTGCGTCTTCTTAACAAATCCTGATTCCTTAGTCTTGAGACTCCCTCTTTCTCAGGCTCCCTTGGTGCCCTAAGGCTAGAGACACCTTTGTGGGGCTGGTTTGAGCTCCATCATGTCTCTGGCCAGAGTCAGGGCTAAACAAACTTTTACACCAGGCTTGTGTATTACAGTATCTGCCCTACCTCATGAAATGGGAAGATAAAACAAGAATAAATACACAGAACATCATCCTTTTAAAAACTCAGGACTAGATTCTTGGCTCCCTGCCATTTTGTATCCCAAAATGCCTTGGCAAAGAGTCAAACACACACACAGAAAACAAGGAAAGACAACCACCACAAAAATTGGGAGCTAAAGCACAGCTCTCTTAGAAGAATCTCTTCAGAGGTCATCTTGTCTAGCCCTCTGTCTCCAGACATATTGGCCCTGGCCTCAGAATGGTAGAAACATTCCCACTTCACCTGGCCTGGACCCCTGCCTCCTCTACCGGTGCCCCTGGAGATTATGGGGTAACATATTCATCTGATAGCAAAGCCCTGTGGCTTGCCTTTAGGCTATGAGTCGCAGGGCTAGTCCCTCAGAAGCCCCTCTCCTACTTCTCCCTTCCTGGCAAATATCTCTATCAGTTGTCCATGATCAGCTTCTCGGAGCACCTCTGACTTTTATTTTCTCCCCAAGAGCATTGTCTATTTGTCCAATTCATCCCAAAATAACCCAGCCCAGCCATCCCATAATACCTCCATCCTGTGTCACTCAAAACAGGAGCCCTGCAGGAGCTCTGAGCTCTTCTTCCTGTCCTTTCTCTGCTTTAATAAGCACACCCTGGGCTTTAGTCAATGCCTTTCCTCCAGATTCATGAGTTGGCTGCTTCTGCAGCGGGCCCTACATCCTGGCAGATAAATCTCCCCCAGACCTGTCGGCACAGATGGAGGGAAGCGGCTCAGCCAGATCCTCAGAGAGGTGACTGTGGAGTTGCCAGATTTATCACCCTTCCTATCCCCTAGGGAGTCACCTCCTTGACCTTCAGGATAAAGCAGGGGCCAGAGTATAGTTTTTGCTGCAAGGGACCTAGATGCCAAAGGCACTGCCTCCAAAGATGCCCTCCCCACTTGTCCTTGGTGACAAATGAAGAGACTCTTTCATGAAAGATGGAGGTGAAGGGCTCTTAACTCCCCAAGGAAGGAAAGACTTTGCTGGCCTTGCTGGGGACTTGCTGCCACTGGAGGGAAACATGCTGATTTCCAGCCCCACTCTCCAGGGTCACTCTGGGTTAATTTTAGCTGCTTCCATGCTCCTGGATGGACCACACATTTTTCCTCCTTAGCCATGTCCAAGGCTCTCTTCTCACGCAGCCCCAGTGCCTGCCCAAGCAAAATTGAGACATGTGCTTATGACAGTGTGTTTCCATGAAGACAGATCGCTCTCTCTTTCCAAGGTCAAAGCTCCCGCTGGCCAGGCTCTTTGGCAAACGATTCGTCAAACAGGGCGGCGGGCAGCAGACAGCCAGCTCTCAGGCCCCTGGCCGGTTGACTCGTCAAAACCTTTCAGAGGATTATTGTGCCCTGTAGAACTTTTCTCCTTCCACTGTCTGTCTGTGCCTCCCCTGCCAGCCCCCAACACAGAGGGACGAGTTGGCACAATATCGGAAATTATGACAGGGACTCAGAAGGCAAAACAAATCCTTCTGCAGAAACTGGGAAACTTTCTCAGTCATTTTGCAAGGCAAGAGCCATAGTCCCTTGTGAGGTTTAAAAAGGCAGAAAAGTGAAGACATCACCTGCTGTGCCTGTCCATTTACTTGTCCGTCTCATGCACCTGCGAGGGGGCCTGACTCTTGTTCTTCACCAGCCCATACCACAGTGCCAGCTTCTGTTAATTTGTTTATTGACTATTTATTAAACTACTATTCATCTGGCACTTAGCACATGATTCTTACCTTCATGGAGCTTGCCATCTTGTGGAAGGTGTCACACTCTAAAGAGGTGACTGACATAAATGGTAGATAACAAATTCTAGGGTGTTAATAAGGTTATTCTGGTAGGCAGCCTCCAAAATGGCACCCAATGACCCTGCCTTCTGTAATGCCCTCCCCTCAAGTGTGGCCCGGGCCTAGTGACTCACTTCAAAGTGAAGTGATGTAACTGCAGAGATTATAAAAAGACCATGAACTTCTGTCGTGCTTGTCACCAATCTCTCTCTCTGAGCCCGAACTCTGATAGAAGCCCGCTGCCTTGTGAGTGGAGCCCACATGGTAGGGAACTGATGTCTGTGGCCAACAACAAGTGAGGACCCAAGTCCCCTCAACAGCCTGTGAGTGAGCCTGGAGGTTGTTCCTCCTCTAGTCAACACCTTGATGTCAGCCTGTGAGACACCCTGAGCCAGAGGACCCGCCTAAGTATGGCCGGAGCTCTGACCCACAAAAGCTGTGAGATACTGAATATTTGTTGTTCTTAAGCCACTAAGTTTTGGCATGATGTTTTACACAGTAATACTATCAACTGGAACTTTTGAATATTGATTTACAGAGGGAGTCCTATTGAAGTGGGGTGGCCAGGAAAGGCTGCTCTAAAGACATCATATTTAAGGTAAGAATTGAAGGATAGGGGGCACCAGCCATCCAAAGAGCTGGAACAATAGCATTCCAGGCAGAGGGAACAGCACATGCAAAGCTCTTAGGCAGGAAGGGGCTTAGAATATTTTAAGAGCTGTGGTAACAAAGTAGTGCCTGGATGCTAAACTAGCCCCTTTACTTTTCACTATCTCTCTTTCTCAGCTCCACCTTGAAAGTAGACAGTATCATTCCTGCCACATTGCTGGGGAGACTGAAGCAGAGAGAGGTTCAGTCACCAGTCTAAGGTTACACAGCTAGAAAGGGGCAGGGCTTGGAGTCAAGCCTGAGTTTTCCTGAATCTAGAACCCATGTGGTCATTCTACCTCTCAGCACCATGTGACTTCACTCAGCCACTTCTCAGACATCCCCCATTCTCAGGCCATGTTCTTGGGACATGTGGTTCTTGTCCTGAAGTAGCTTACAACTTGGAGGGAAAGATAGATGCTGAGAGCTACCTTTTTTTTCCAGGGCTTTACTCCTTTGTTCCTCATACAAACCTTGCAAAACAGCTGGGGGTGGGGAAGGGTATCATGATTGTACCCATTTACAGACACAAAGAGTGATACCCAGAGGTTATGATTGGTCAGCAAAAGGCAAAATAAAATCTTGACCTCAGGGCTCTGACTCAGAATCTCATATTCTTTCCTCTACCCCCCACCATTGTGATGTACACAGGAGCTTTTGAGAAAGGTGGAAAGTCCTTTCTAAGGTCAAGAGTGCCCTCTTTATAACCCTGCTTTAATATCAGACTAGATTTTGTGGGTTGCTCCAATTGTGGTGGCTGTGTATATGACAATTCTCACAAAGCCACTGAATGTGGAATAATTATGTATGTCATGTGAATGTCCTTACCTTTACAATTTTCACCACGGGCTCCCTTTAAATAAGTAGACTTTCTGGTTCATTACTCTTCAGAATTCAAAGAATAATCAAAATTTGCAGGACTGCTTGCTTATAGCTCTCAAGGGCCCTTCATCTCTTCCCAACTACCTGCCCACCACCCTTTTAATCTTAACGTAATCATGACTCTCTTTGAAAGGCCTAGCTGGATTCTCAGTTGGAATTAGGGTTCCTCTCCTAATCTCTCCCACAGTACCTATGTATCTCCTTTTCTATCTTACCACCATCTGTAAGATTGTATCAACTCTGGTATTCTTTCGGCTCATTGTTGTCTCCCACATTCAGCCGCAAGCCTCATGTGGGTAGAGCCAGTATATTTGGAGTTCATAGTAGGATCTCAGCCTAGCATAGTGTTTGGAGACTCGGTGAATTTTGTTAAATTAAAATGATGCCCCTGGACTCACCACAAACACTGTCTGTGCCACACTGCTGAGTTGTGGGCACAGGAAGGTGGAAGGAATATTATTGGGGTGGGGGTAATATTGCTCAAGAACACCTGAGTGTTAACAACAAAAATGATCATTGTAGCTGGTAGTATTTGTTTAGCGCTTAGTGTATAAGTGTTTCACAGGTATCACCTGTCAGGTGGTTTCAAGGAATAGGTTAGAGACAGCTATTTTGCTTGGAGATATTCTTACATACAAGTGATAAGGTGACTAACTTGTCCTAGTTTGTCCACAACTGCCTCATTTTTAAAACTGAAAGTCCAGGCTCCTAGGGACCGCCTCAGGTTTGGGCAAAATGAGACCGTCGGTCAACCTAGTGAGGGAAAATATTCAGTGGACTGTTGCTAGCAGAATAGGATTTATAGCAGAGAAGGGAGAGAGGAGAGAGAGAGAGAAAACTGTGGGTTTGGGAACAGTGAATCTTGTTTGCATTTGGCAGGGGGTGTGTGTGTCAGGAGAAGGAAGTAGTAAATGGGTTAGTTAGCAGGTAGAAAAGAGGCCAGGCTGGGCATCCTGTCCTTGAGCAGGACAGAGAGGGATATTAAAGAATATCCCTTTAATTTTAATTGTTTAGCATTTCTGCAGAAATGCTATTTTAATTGTTTAGCATTTCTGCAGAAAACCTGAGCAGTGAATGTGGCGGGCTGCTCTGGGTCCTTCATCAGCACCTCCACCTAAGTTAGCCAGTTCCTCAGCATTTCCCTTCTGAGAGGTGCTCAGTAGTCTGTGCTGAGTCTCAGGCAGTGCAGCATAGTCACCAGGCTTTGGGAATGCAGAGCCAGGGAGGCCTCAATTCCAAGATCAGCGAGAGGAATTGGCCATTGGGGAAGAGGAGTGTTTATTCCCCTGTGTTTCATGTGGAAAGCTTCAGCTGTCAGTTACTTGTCCCAAATAGATGTTGCTTTGGGTCACCAAAGCATTCCCGGGGGCTCTGAGTGGTGTTTCTGGAACTTGTGGTCCCTTGGGGGAAGTTCTGTTCATTCACATCATGGCACTGGCAGATGAGGGTTGCTTGGTTCTGAATGAAAATACTAGACACCTGTAACGGTTGGCTGCAGAAATATTCCATGCTCTCAGGCAGCAGGTAAAGAAGTGTGAAAATGAATTTCTCAATGACTTAAAAAAATCCTGAGTCCTTAAGGATGAGGGGGATTCTTACATATAATAAAAATTAATCCCATTCTTGTGTGGTTCTCAGGGCACCCAGGAGGCAAGAGAATGTTTTCTAATGGGTGGGCATGAATAGGAAGGCGGGGCTCTCCACTTGACTGGAATCACTCCCTCATCCATTTGCTCATTAAAATCTAGTCTTGGGGGAACTGGGTGACTCAGTTAGTTAAATGTCCGATTCTTGATCTCAACTCAGGTCATGATCTCATGGTTTGTGGGATTGAGCCCTGTATCAGGCTCTGAGCTGACAGCAAGGAGTCTGCTTGGGATTCTCCCTCTCCCTCTGCCCCTCCTCTGTCCCTGCACTCTTTCTCAAAATAAATAAATAAACTTAAAAAATCCACTTCTTTCTTCATTGTTTAATTTCTGTCCGTTCATTCATTCATTTATTAGTTCCTTTATTCCTACATATTCATGGGTTCACTTTTTTATTTGTGCTCCTCACACCCCATTCTTGTAAGTTTTTAGTGAGCACTTATGTGTTCACAGTTGTGCTGGGGGTTCTGGGCCAGAATGGGTTGCTACCTCTCCTTCTCCCTGGAATGACAGATGCCTCATAACCTCATAACCTCATAACCCTAATCTAAAGTCAGGGTTCTGGTGACGGACGTTAGACCATGCCCATTTGGGAACACTGGTCACCAGAGATCCATATAGGACTCCTGGATGCTCTCCAGAGTCATGAGGAGCCTCAGTACAGTCCATGGGCCTTTCGGATGTACTTCTGGGGACTGGCCTTGGGGGGGGGGGTAGCCAGTAAGGGTTGGCCCCAAAATGAATTTTCTCTTGGCTGAGTTGTGTGGAAAAGGCCAGGTTTCCATTTCTTGGTTTTATTGGCCACGTTTACAAGGTAATTATGGGTGGCCCAGGCCTCCTTTGCCTGTCTGCACAGCCCAAAGAATCCAGAGGGTCCAGAGATAGGATTTTACTTCTCTCACATTTCGCAAAGTACAGGGAACTAAACCAAGTGGGAGCTCAGAGACCAGGCAGCAGAATTCCAAGGCAGGCAACCCAAGTCCAGGTGTCCCATTTCTCTGTGCCCTGCTAAGCACTCAGCTGTGCTGCAAACCAGTCCTAGGCTGACCATCATGGGGGACCTACTAGAGAAGTAACAATTCAGCCCTTTCTTTTAAAGATGCAGGAAAATAACGTGAAACACAAACATAACCCACACCTCTATACTATGTACAAAGTGCTTTACTGTTTATCAAAAGCTTTTAAGATCATTGTTCTCATTTGAGCCTCACTTGGGCTGTATCAGGAGTGGAGTATTATTTTCACTTTACATGTGAGGAAAGTACTTGGATTGTCCAAAGTCACACAGCTAATTGAGGGCAGAGTCAGAATTTGAACTCAGGCCTGTTTGTATTGGTGCCATTAGCCCACACCACAGTGTGTAACAGGTGAGAGCTGGTCCATAGCCTTCTTAGGGGAATTTGGAGAAAGGAGATGCCACTGCAGCTAGGTGTAGTCAGAGGAAGCTTCTTGGAGGAGGTGGCATTTCCCTTGCGTTGAGGAGTTAGCACTGGTCATGAATTTATCCTTCCTTTCACCTCCCAGCCTCTTTAATGAAACAGGGAATGAAATTCACCTGCTGACTCCAACCTCTGTCTGGGGAATGGAAAACTTTTATTCCTCAGTGATTTTGAGACCCTGGCATAAGACCTGAATGGCTCAGAGATTTTAATCATTCAACCACCAGCTTTGCCTAAAAGCAGAAATAAGAACTGACGCAGAGTCCTCTTCATGGGTAAATATAATTAGCCTGGCTATTATAGTCCAAATCCTCCCTAAACCCACATGTTCAGGAAGCAAAATGAACCTGCTGGCTTTTGGTGACTCTGAAAACCAAGAATCTTTGCTGGGAATACAGTAATTTGATTTATCCCAGAAACAGGCCAACATTACAAGGCTGGGTTTGCAATTTCAATATGCAGAGATTAATTTACATGCAGAGTTAATTAAGCAACTGAAACACCCACTAATTGATTATTACATGAAAACGAACACATCAATTTGGAGAAATACACTCTACAAGGTTGCACAATATTTGCAAACTTAATTGCCAAGTGGAAATTCCTTTTCTAGTGGCTAATAAATTTAACCAATTAACCTTTGCTGGGATGTTCTTTAATTCCTGGAGTCCAGCAGCACTTGTCAGGAAAGCTTTTGTCTTCGTCTTTTCAAACTCAAAGTCAGAAGAGACAGCAGCTCTGGGCTAGTTTCGGCACTTAGCATGGGTGTGGAGCATAGTGGGGGCTCACAACATATGCTTCAATACACATCCAAAAGTCTATGGCAGTTATTTCCCATTTTTTTATTATAGGAATTTTGCTGGATGATATTCATGGAAGATGATATTATTACTCATCTCCCATCTCCAATTTTTTTTAAAGCTACATAGCATTCACAAAAGTACAGTAACTAGTCCAGTCACAAAGCTAGCAGGGAGTGGAGTTGGGCCTTGAATTTAGGTCTTCTGTCTCCAGGTTCAATGCTTTTTCTCCATGTCAGGTTCTTTGCTGTGTGCAGGACCCAAGGCTGACTGTCCGTGAAGGTGGAACAAAATAGTCATGCATGGGGCATGATGGGATCCACAAGGCCTTCAGCTTCAGAGCACCATCACCCTGGTTTGCCAGTGCTAGACTCTGCTCTCAGAGAGCTACCCCTAATCATATAGGAGAGGACAGACCTTAGGTTGAGTCCTGTGTTAAAATGTAAAGACCTCTTAAAGGACTCACCATCAACCTCTCCCAGTAATTATCGCTCTATCCCAGATTCACTTTTTAAAGGACATCACAGACTACAAGCATCCAAGGGACAGAAAGGTCTTGACAAGTCAGATTACATAATCACCTGGGTCTATGGCCCAGGAAAAGACAATCCCAATGGAGTCAGTATCCTGAGTTGCTGGGGTCAGCATAAGGGTATGATACATATAAGATTTTGAAGCACAAAGGGTAAAAATTATGGGCAAAGAGACATAGGAAGGCAATACTGATGCTTTACTAAGTGCGTGGTGTTTGAGAAAGTTGTACAGTGCCTCCAAGTCACAAGACCTCCATTTCCTCATCTGCAAAATGGAACTCATGAGGCTGCCCTTCTGGCACATGTCAGGCTTAAATGAGCCAACACACAGAAAGCTCTTAGTGCAATGTCAGGCATGCAGGCTCTGACCAGCATGTAGTGGCTCTTATTGCAACTGTTCTGGGCAGCTTACTGCCTCAACACTGGGCAAAGCCTTGAGAGGCCTGCATTCCAGTCCAGAGTCATTGACTAACTCACTGTGAATCCCTCATCAATAACTTCCTCCTTTAAGCCTCAATTCTTCCCTTTATAAAAGGTAGTAGTAGAACTGGATGCTTTCTAAGGGTTTCCATATCCAATTTATCAGTTTATTGATTCGCTCAATAGCTATGTTCTGAGAGCCTACTGTGTGCCTGGGAAGGTGCTAGGCAATGGAGATATAACTTGGAGAGACAAAGTCTCTGCTCTAAGAGGGCTAACGTTCCAATAAACGAACATACAATAAACAAGTGAGGTATTTTCAGATGATGATGTTCCATAAAGAAAAGCAAGCCTTTGGGGCACCTGGGTGGCTCAGTTGGTTGAGAGTCTGACTTCAGTCCAGGTCAAGATCCCACACTTTATGGGTTCAAGCCCAAACTCAGGCACTGTGCTGATGGCTCAGAGCCTGGAGCCTGCTTCAGATTCTGTCTTCCTCTCTTTCTGCTCCCCCCTCCACTCTGTCTCTCTGTCTCCCCAAAATAAATAAAAACTAAAAAAAAAACAAGCCTTTGTTTTCTTCCTCCACAAGACACAAGAACCAACTCTGATAAGTTTAAGGACAAAAAAAAAAAAAAGTCAAGGACAGGTATGCATTGGCACTATTATGGATTCTCACAAACTCCAAAGAAGAGCCAAACACCCAAACCTCAGGAAATATAAGAACCAGACAAGCTCTGGAACCCCACAGCTACATTCTATGGAGCTTCCTTTCTGGAAAGCTCCTAAAATTTCACAGCTCACCCCCACCATCTCTGTTCTGTACTTTAGCTTTGATCTTACCTTTTCTTGGGGATTCTGTTTCCCATTCCTTGTAGAAGATATGGTAGAAGATCACATGCTATATCCCTTGAAAGAGAACCAGTCCTTCCTTTCTCAGTTATAATTCTAAATTCCTAGAGCAGGACTCTGATTCATTTGCTTGGGTCGGGTGCTTATGATGGACCAATCAACTATAGGCTGAGCAGTGTGTATGCTGTTGCACAAACATGGCTGCTGTAACCATACGCAAAGAAACCAGAAGGAGTTTGCAGGAGGTATGGTGGTGGGGGGACCTGCCGATCCAGGACACAGATTAGACAGACTATGATAAACGGAGAAGTTCCTGCATCAAATTTATTTTGGAGTTTGAAGTCAATTCCCAAATAAAAAGTAGTGATGAGAGTGCCTGCATAGCTCAGTTGGTTAAGTGTTTGACTTTTGACTTCAATTTAGGTCATAATCTCATGGTTCGTGAGTTCAAGCCCTGAGTCAGGATCCGTGCTGTCAGCACAGAGCCTGCTTGGGGATTCTTTCTTCCTCTCTCTCTCTCTCTCTCTGCCCCTCCCTTTCTGGTTCTCTCTCTCTCTCTCTGTCTCTCAAAGTAAATAAACTTTTAAAAAAAAGTAGTGATCAGGCATGCTGAAAAGTTATTCTGGATGTGGAGTCCAGAGACCTGATTTTTGATTCCAAGTCTACTACTGACCTAATGCATGACTTAGACAATCATTTGCCCTCTCTAGATTTTCAATGGAAAGGTGAGATAACAAAACTAGGGTTTTTGTGAGGTTCATAAAAAAGCAAGGATAAGAAGAGGCTTTGAGAATTCTGCAGTGGGGTATAGTATTTGGGGCCGTCAGGGAAGGTGGATGCTACAGAGATGAGAAGAAGGGAAATTACCAGAGAAATCTGCAGGAATTCTTCCCCATGGTGGCAGCCAGTTCTTCCCTGGCCCCAAGAGCTTGGGAGCTGGCACTGGGCTGGTCAGGATACATTGGAACCCCCTTTTCAGGGGGAAGACTTGAAGTACTTTCTCTAGTTTTTTTTTTTTTTTTAAAGCCAGTGCCTTGGCACACAGGCCACCTAAGACCATACTAAACACAAGCCTCAAATATGATGTCAAAGTGGCAGCTTCTAATTAGCATTCCCATTTCTTGGTATTCATTATTTTACCTGGGGCTTCAAAACTGATCACTTCACCATGAATTCTAAGAACAACTGGAACCAATGCAAGACAACTCTCCAAACTCATCAGTAATTTATAAAGAAAGAAGTTAACTTACCCCCAAAAGGAGGCAGCATTTGGATGTTTGGTGAGGTTTTCTGCTTCCCTACTGCTCCACATTTGGGGCTCTTTGTCTGATTCACTATCAGGACATATGCATTCATGTTTACAACCAGCATAGGTCACTCCCAGAATGAGGGCTGTTGGCAAGTTTATAAATCTGCCAACACAGGCTGGCAGATAGACACGTCTTCCCCCACAGAGTGGGATGTAAATTTTCCTGCATAAATGGAGCCAAGCTGTTTGGTGCAGTCATCTGCACAGGGCTTCTCTCCAGCAGGGAAGGAAGGCTGCTTTTCTCCCCGCTGACCCACCCCAGCCCTTCATAGTGGAATTCCCACTTCCTCTTTGTGTGGAGCTTTGGGGTCCTGAGGAGTCATCCTAGACTCCTTTCCACAACCCCAAGTACTACTGATTCTTTGCCAGAATATCTCTCCCCTGCACTTCATCCTTATTGTCATCACCCTGTCCAGGCCACCAGTGTCTCTTGTCTATATGACTGCATCACTATCCTAAATGGTTTCATTGCCTTTAATTTTTCTCCCTGATTTGATTATGCCACTCTTTTGCTTAATATCTCTTGGGCAAACCACTAGATACCTATTAGAATGGCTGATATAAAAAACACATTCAAGAGCTGATGTGGAGCAACTGGAACTCTTATATGTTTGGTAAGAATGCAAAATGGTACAATTTTGGAAAGCAATTTGGGAGTTTCTTGAAAAGTTTAACATCCTCTTAACATATAACCCAATCATCCCACTCTTAGGTATTTTCCCTAGAGAAATAAAAACTTATGTTCATACAAAGACCTGTGCACAAATGTTTTTAATGGCTCTATTCATAATTGCCCCAAATTAGAAATGATGCAAATGACCCTCAACAGGAGAAAAGATTTGGGGCTCTTTGTCCAACATCTATATGATGGAATACTACCTAGCAGTAACAAAACATATAAACTATGATACAGGAAAAACTACTAGGATGAGTCTTGGTTGAGTGAAGGAAGTCAGTTTCAAAGATTACATATGATATGATTCCATTTATTTTCAGAGAACAGACATGTGATTCTCAGGGATAAGAATCAGGGGGAGGATCTGACCACAAAGGGAGATTTTTGAAGTCATGACACTATTTTGTATACTAGATTATGGTGGTGGTTACATGAATCTCTACATTAATTAATATATTAAAATTCTTAGAACTGTACAACAAAGGAAAAAAATCAATTTTATGATATGATCTTTTAAAAAATAAAATTAAGAAAACCCTTTGTAAAGTTTGAAAAAATGCAAATTTTTGGAGTGGTATTAGAGCAGTCTAGCTCCTGCCTTCCTCATTAGTCTGTCTTTGGTCCCCCTCTTTCTGATATTTATGCACAAGAAATATCAAAATGCTTACAGCACTCCAAACACACTATGCAATCTTGCCTCCAGGTTGAGCTTTACGGAGGTAGTGAATCCTTATTCATTCTTCAAAACTTCGTTCAGAGCTAGCCTCCTTTGTATAGCTTTCTTTCTTACTTCTTCCTACTACCGGGCTTAAAATCTCTCTTATATATAGTACTTCTGTATCTAATAGATTATTTTATCCTTGAGTGTTATACTTAATTAAAATGGCCTATTGCCAGTTTCTCTGTGCAAGGCATGGCTTTCCACTTTTGTCCCTAGTACCTTCTTTGACAAGGTAGGAATGAGCTTGGCCCATGCTCAAGCAGAGCCCAGCAGTGTGTGGTTACCATTTTGGGGAAACCTCACTTACTGGGGGCAGAAGACATCCTTCAGGTGGATAGTTCTGGGAGGTGGTCTGGACACTTCTCGGAGATCCTGATGGACTCTAGTCATGGCAGCAGCTGTAACAATACATCATTTTATTGGCTTTTATTCCTCTATTGTGCCATTATCCCTGTTCTCTCACCCCTGCTTCCTGGGATCACTTCCCAAATTAACCACTTGCACTCAAATCCTTGTCTTGGGCTCTACTTTTGAGAGAAATCAATCAAATTGTACCTTTTTTTCTATGATGTCTTCTTTTCTGTCAACATACCTTCTTTTGTGTCACAAGGGTAAAGGGGAGGGTGGAGTGATTTGCAAGAGGAAACTTCCCAACAAGTTTCTATTCTCAGAATCAGGAGATCATGGCTTCACCCCTTTCTGTTTAGTAGAAGTTGGAAAAGCCTGCTCCTATTTAAGCTTCAGTTTAGTTCTGTGTTGCAGGTTAGGTTTTCCAGAAGCTGATACTGAGATTGAGTTTGGGGTAAAATATTAATTAGGAATCAATCTCTTGGAAGTGAGGGAAGAAAAGCAGGGTTGAGCAGAGGAAAAAGTCAAACAGTATTGGAGGCTTAAGTATAGGCCAACTCCATCCAAAAGGCATGTGTTGCCTTTCACACTTATCTGGTCTTTCTGAACCCCACATCACTTATTCACTAGATATGGGCAGCCCTAGAGTATGAGGCAGCTCCCTGTAGCTGAGGCAGATGCTGAAGAAGCGAAAGGTTGAGGTTGTCTACTAGCCACAGTTTCTGCAATTGAGCTGCAAGCCCTTTCTTGAAGGGCCATCTGGGCAGCACATCTCCATATCTCCTTCAGGGTCCAAATGAAAATGTCTTTAGGCTCCAGACAGATAATGCCAAGGAATGAGGTAGGCTGAGCAAGATACAATGTAGAGTAGTGGGGACTGTGGCGACCTGGGATCAGCCATTATTCAACTCCAGTTGACTTGTGCCAAGGAGGCATATTGTTATCCAAACTCAAGAGACTCTGGAAATTTTAAGTTTTACATGAAATTTCTGATTCTTAAACCACCATTGTAGTTAGCCAATTATAACATCTCTGAATGTCTCTGGGTTGACATAGGGGATAGCATTCATCCTGGATAGCCCTAAGGCCAAGAGAAAACTTGAGGTTTCTCTGGGTGAGTCCAGAGCCATCTCACAGAGCTGGGGAGCTCTTGGGTGGGGGAAATGCCTGGGCAGCACCTCAAAGGGGCATAAGGTTTCTCTGCTGTGTACATCCACCACCTCTAGGTATTTCCCACTCAATACATGTTATTGAGGTCAGAGCTTGGATGCTTGCTTTGGAAGTTAACCAGTCTCAAAAGAGGGATTCAGTCCCTTTTGGATCCCCAGATGCTTGGCTTCTAAGGCTCTGGAATCAGTGGACTGTGCAAAATGAGGCCACATTTGCTCCGGTGTACCTTAATTTTAAATCTGCGACTGGTGGAGTCAGGATTACATGTGTTTGAGGCAGGTTCTATCCACTCACCCTTGCTAATGTGGGAGGCAGGTTTTTAATTCCATGGGATCAGGATGCTAGAGTATTATTTCCCTAGTGAGTACTGCCAGCAGATTTCTCTTTGGAAGAAGGGAGCAGCATGAACATAGGGGACTGAGGAAGAAATGCAAGGCAGGTTTCAACAAAACCCAGAAGTGCCCTCTGGGTGGGGGCTTTGGAAGCCATACAACACATTGAAGGCTGAGTCAGTCTTGGAGCATACTGGTCAGGGGCTCATGCCACTGAAGCTGCCCTTCTCCCTGGCCCTGCCCTGGGCCTCTTTTACTCCCTTTTGGAAAAGGCTTATGGATTTCCTAGCCAGGGGCTCCTGAATGAGTCCAGGAGAATATCCCTCCCTCATTCTTGTGCACAGGTGGGTAGAGTGAATGTGAAGCAACCCTGGTTATTTTCCAAAGGTCACCTTGGGTAGTGGATGTGGTTTCTGGCAAACAATTTGCTTTCGCTGACACAAAGACTTGTGGGGCTGGGCAATCACAAAGAGAAATGTGGGCTTTGTTGAATCTTCTGGACTCTTGAGCCTGAATACTGCTGAGAAGAGAGAAATATTATTTAGTACTTATTTTGTGGAATATCTTGTACCAGGAGGATGGAAGGAACCAAAGTGTTATGTGCTGTAACAGTTATCTCTTGCTGCATAAGAAGCTACTCAGTGGCTTAAAACTATAGTCATTTATTTGCTTATAATTCTCCATGTTGCCAATTTGATATGGATTTCCCCTGTAGGTGCCACTAGCTAGTGGTTTGGCTGGGGCTGGGTAATCTGAGATGGCCTCATCATGTATCTGATGATGTACTAGGTCTTGGCTGAGCCACACTTTCACAGCAAGTTATCCTGAACTTTTAAATTAAGTGTCTGTATTCCAAAAGCAGCAAGGAAAAAGAGAAGCTCCAACACACAAGCTTATGCTTGGGTCATTCTTCTACTGTCCCATCAGCCAAGGCAAGTCACATGGTCAAGCCCAGATTCAAAATGTGAGGGGCCTATACAAGGTTGAGAATACAGGGAGACATATTTAATTAGGACCATTACTCTAATAATCTACCACAATGTTTTCAGAAAAAAGTTGGGTTCAAAATCTACTTCATTCATCCATCCATTCATCCATCCATCCATCCATTTTCAACAAATATTTATTAAGCATCAACCAGATAGATGGCAGGCACTCACAGGCACAGGGAATTTCATAGTAAACCAGAAAAACAACTCTGCTATCATGGATCTTACTATGTGGTTAGGGAGTCAGACAACAAACAAAATGAATAAACAAAATAAAGTCAGATGCTGATTAGGACTATGGACAAGAATAAGGTAGAGGAAGATGGGGAGTCTAGGCTCCCTGGCTCTGGAAGTTGTAGACAAACACTTCAGCAGAGCATGAAGCTGGCAGAAAGGAAAGGGCCCTGAGATCCTCTGGGAAATGTTGGACCAAGCAGGGGAATGCCTAAGCCCCAAAAAGGGGTTGATGTTTCTACTGACAGGACCACAGGGAGATGTTACAGCTTTTTTGAGGGAGATCCTCCATTGTCTAGAGGCCAGGGCAGAGCTTATCACGGTTCTGTGAACACTTACATGAAATCCACAGCTTCAGATAAAACTGGCCTAAACAGGACTCCTCACCTACACCCATACATCAGCAGACCTGTGAGGGGGAAAATACCTGCTATCATCTTTATTCTTTGTCCCCCAAACTAGAAGATCTAGAAGAGGAAAAAAAGAGTACAAATCTAAGATCTTGCACTCCTTTATCCTCTCTAAGTAGCTTGAGGCTGGCTGGGGTAGTGAAGAAGAAAATCTTTGGATTAATTTTGAGATTGAAGGGAATAAAATCACAGTGTAGTCCCTATACTACTAGAACATTATTTGAGTAACTGGAATGGCTGAAAAGTTATGGAAATGGACGAAGATATCACTGGTGGCTCTCTGAATTTAGAATGTGAAAGATTCAATGTCTATATACTCTACCTTCTTACCCATTTCTGTGGAGAATCACCCACAAGAAACCAATCCCTCCAGGTGTGCACTAGATCCCATCCCTTCTTGCCTTTGTAGGGACATTACTGCAGAAATTTATATCCTGCTGCATATGAATTTTCCTCTCTACTGGATCTTTCCCTAAAATGCACAAGCAATGATGTAATTTCTTCTCACTCAAAATGGTGTCTTGACCCCATTTACTGTGCTAGCTACAACTGCATTTCTCTTCTCACCTGTGTAGCACAACCACTCATGGAGTTATCTATGTTTGCTGTCTCCAGTTCCTTACCCCCCACCTTCCCCTTAAACCAAGCCCAGTCTGACTTGTGCCCCCACTACTCCACCAAATTTTTCATTGGTAGGGTCATCAATGGATTCCATGTTGCCAAATCTGATGGTCAATTCTTGGTCCTCATCCTGGTTGAACTGTCAGCAACATCAATCATAATCTCTCCTCCTATTTAGTACCTTTTCTTCCCTCTCTTCTCAGGACCCCACACACTTGTTTTTTCTCCTACTTACAGTTCATTCCCTCACAGATCATTCCCTCACGGTTCTCTTTTATGCCTACTCCTCCCCTCACCATCTTTGAATATTGGATGGCCCCAGGGCTCATTTCTTGGTCCTCTTTTCTTATCTGTTTTCCCTTGGCTTTACCAACTCTTATGGATTCAACTGCCATCTATATGTCAGTGGCTTCCCAATGTGTATCTCCAGCTTGGACCTCTTTCTTTTACTCAAGGCAAGTGTATATACCTAGATGCCTACTAGACATTCCACTAGGATGCTGTATCAGACAGGAGAAACTCAGCTATGCTTTGCTAAAGATGACCTCGAATCTCAGCAGCATATCACAAAAAGTTTTGTTTCTCATTCACACACCAGTGCAAGGGAAAATAGAAAGCATAGCAACTGGTTCTTAAAATTTTGCTTACATTTTATTGACCAAATCAAGTCCTGAGGTCAATCCTAACATGAATGAAGTGGGGGGAATATAGCAAACATTTGTGACCAATAGCACAGTCTATCAGATATGCCCAATGGATGTCTCAAATCCACCTTATTCTAAACTGAACTCTTTCCTCACCAACCTGCTCTTCTCAGTCTTTTCCATCTCAGTTGATGTCAACTCAATATTTTTAGTTACTCAGGCCAAAAATCTTGGTGTCATTCTTGACTTCTCTGTTTTACATCCCATATTCAATCTTTCACACAAGATTTTCACAATATATCCAGAATCTGACCTCTGGGCACCAAGCACTCTATCCACCCACCACCACCTCACTACTGGATTGTCTTAGCAGTCTCTTGGTGACAGACCCCTGTTTCTATCTATGACCACCCCCACCTTAGTCTATCCTGAGTGGAGCAGCCCCAGTCATTCTTTTCAAATGTAAGGTAGATGATTTCTTGCCTCTGCCTGAAACTGTTTAATGACTCCCAATTTACCACAAAGTAAAGGCCAAATTCTCTCACTGGCCCACAAGGTCCTCCAAGTCTGGTCCCCACCACCTCTCTCATCTCCTTTCCCTCTATTCTCAATAATATGCATACTGGCATCTTTGCTGTTTTTCACCTAGGGCCTTTGCAATGGCTGTTCCCTATGCCTGGAATCCTCTTCTCCCAGAGGCCACATGGCTCCCTCTCTCACTTTCTTCTCATCTCACCTTCTCAGTGGAGCCCTCTCTGACCATCTATTTAAGTTTCCATTCTCTCTTTCAGAATCTCATAATCCTATAGCAGTTCTTACTTTCTTATTTACTATATCATTTCCTTGTTGATTAGATTTGTCTGTTTTTTTTCCCATTAAAATTTAAGCTGCAAGAAGTCAGAAATGTTTTAGTCTGTTTCACTCACTGTAGTGTGCAAACAGTGATAGTTGCTTGATATTTATCTGTAGAATGAATGAATGAAAAGCAATACAGTGTGATGAGGTTTTGATAGGGAAGATCTCAGCTCCAAAAGAATCTCAGGCACTGAAAGTCATAGTGAGGTGAGTTCAGGTTAATTCAGGATGAGTTTTTACCATAGAACCTTAATGTGGGATGGGGGTCACTGTGAGTGTGCAAGATTTTAGGTGGTACATGAGGAATGAGTTTTAATAACAATGTACTTATTCTAATTAATTATGATAAATCAAATTGGGGCAAAAATTTAAATAACTAATAGGTATACATGGTAAGTAGATATAGCAAAACATGTGAAGATGCCATGTAGGTGATTGGCATTTGGGAAACCCCAGACCTTACAGAGGAATGAAGAGCTGGGGAGGGAAGAAATGGTGATGGTGGAGGTGACAGAGCCAGTATAGGCCCTGGGGAAGTGACTTGAATCCCCTTCCCCCAAAGCTTCCCACCTGCTGCCTGACCCTGGTCTCCAGCAGGCTGTGAGGCTCCTAGGCCCAAGAAGCAACACTGTTTGTAGGGGTACAGCAGCAGCAATGGCACCTCCAATCTGTTACTGTCAAGTTATAATTGCCATTTTCCCGAAGTGTGGCTTGCCTCATTAGGCTTGAAATAAACATCTTATATTTTTGTTGCAATTTCCATTCTGGCTTTGTTTCTGCTGACCTCATTTCCTCTGCCTGCTTCATCCTCTCCTGCTTCAGAATGAGGTGGGACCAATGAGCAGAGGGACTGTGGTCTAAGAGGGCCATCACCAAGATGCCTGATAGTTATATGGAACCATAAACTCAAAAGTCATCCAGGGGAGATGCTAGGCGCAACCCAAAAAACACAGTAAGGGAGACAGAGACAAAGAGACATAATGAGAGAATCCATTCCAGTGCAGAACTCTCCACACCTCTCAAAAATTATTTGAAATCTTTAATATCCAAAAACCGTCCCCATCCCTCACCTCAGGGAAAGGAGAGGAGCCACAATTCCTACTGTTATTATAATCCTTACTTTTGTTATCAAAGGCCCCATCCCAGTCACTCTGTGTCCTTTTCACATGGGAAGGACTGCATGAAGAAGGAAAATGATCTACTCTAGCTTCTTGGCCTATGTAGGGCATCTCTCTAATTTCTCCTAGTTACTCTTAAGACCCTTCCCTCAAATTTTATGCCTTTACGAAGCCACCATAAAATATTTTGAGTTTATTAAGCTCCATCCATCCATCCATCCATCCAATGTATTTAATGATGGCTACTGGGGTCTTTGCTATGCATACATCTTGCTATATAGGGTAGGTTAGTGTAGAGGAAGGGTTGGAACGGTTGTATGATGCCAATAGTCAGTGTCACAGTCATCCTATGAGGAAGGTAGGATAAAGGTAGTTTGCTCTTATCATATGTAGAAAAAATGAAGTTGAGAGAGGGTGAGGATGTATCAAGGTCACAGAGCAAGTGAGTGCTGTGGCCAGTTCAGAGCCACTGTCCCCAGTGTTCCATACCATCAACCTGGATGAGTGAGTTTAAGTTGGGGAAGATGTTGACGGAATACTGTTGGCTTTCTACTTCCAGAGGAACCATTGGCACATTTCTTCTGTCCTAAAATTGGGGTGTCTTATGCTATATCTTAATAGCAGCCTACTTCCGTGAACTTTCAGACAAATTGGCTATTTAGACACACAAGGGTGCATTTTAAGTCCCTCCTACTCCCATTGTGGGAAAACCCTTAGCTCTGATATAGGACTTTGAAATTACAGGCAAATCCTTAATTATCTTTAAATTATCCACACGTGACCTGGACACTAGAAGGGGCAGATCACCTGGGTCTCAATATCTGCTGTGGGCATTTTCTGGGCTTGCATCTATCACAAGTATGTCAGATACACTAGAAATTTAAAGCACATGGAACAGACCCAAGGTCCAACCATGACTCTGACCAAGGTTGGCAGTGATCTTAGTTTTTCATTCCATTCCTTGCTCTGATGAACACAGTCTGGTCTATAGTGCTGTTGCAAAGGATCAAGCAGAGGGAGTGGCTTAAAATTTGGCTGTGAAGCAGGAGAGATGGTTAAGAGGGTTTTTTGGCCATAAGGAAGGCAAAGACAGCAGAATGATGTGTAAAGACCTTATTTATAGGAAATATTTCACCTTTACCACTCTGCCACATCACTCAAATTTTGTTTTCGTAGCACTTATCCTGCTCTGACATTTCTTATTCTTTGTTTTCTTACTTGTTACCTTTCTTCTCACTAAAATGTAAGCTCCATGAGAGCAGGGATCTGGTCTACCTTGACTATGTCTTCTGTGCCTGACCCAGAAGTGCCTGATATATATTCACTGAAAGCACAAACAAGGAAGTGATAATTTAAGTGGGGGTACTCAGGGGTCCTGGGAATCAAGGCAGATAATAGACATGGCTGTGGACATGGCTAACCTTAGCAAGAAACTAAAGAAACCCCAAGAACAGCATGGAGTGGTGCCTAAGTTTATGGACCTTGAATTTATACCTAGTATCAAATCCCAACTCCTCATCTCAATTTCTCTGTGCCAGACCCTGTGCTGGGTTTTAGGACTACAATGGTGATCTAGAGAAATCTGCTGGCCTTGTTAGACCTCAGGCAGATGTCCATCCCTCCATGTAAACAAATGAGTACATGTTTTTTAAGAACTAAAGAAGAGTAGAAGAATAACAAAGGTGATTCTTCTGGATGGCCAGAGAAGATTGGAAGGAAGAGCTGGAGCCTGCCTGGGAAGGTGAATCAAGAAAGGAGGCTAGGAGCTCCAGCATCAGAGCTACTGTGATTAGATGTCAGTGTATATGGAATGTCATGGGGCCAGAGGCAAGAGGTGGGTGTAGAGAGACAGGCACAAGCCAGATATATTTCATAGCATTGTGAGGATTACAAGAGATCATTCATTCATTCATTCATTTATTCAACAAGTTATTTATTGAGTGCCTTCTATAGTTCAAGAATTATTCTCAGCAGTGGGGACACAGTGGTAGAAAAACAGAAAAATTCCCTGCCCTTAAGAGCATCTATTCTACTAGGGCTGTAATGTACAACATGTTGACTATAGATAGCATTGCTGTATGATGTATAGGAAGATTGTTAAGGAAGTAAATCCTAAGAGTTCTCATTACAAGGAGAAAATGTTTTTTCCCTTTTTTTTCATTTCTTTTTATTGTATCTATATGAGATGATGGATGCTAACTAAAAACCTATTGTAATCATTTCAAAATATATGTAAGTCAAACCTTTATGCTGTACACCTGAAAGTCATACAGTGATGTATGTCAATTATATCTCAATAACACAGAAAAAAAGAGGCTCTATTCTAGATGGGTAAGACAGATGATAAAACAATAACCAGAATAAGTAAATTATTGAGTATGTTAGAAGGTGATAAAAGCTATGGAGAAAAATAAAACAAAAGAGAGAGCATGGAGAATGTCATGGGGAGAAGGTTTGCAGTCTAAAGTATGGGGAGACAGCACAGGCCTTAGCGAGACTTAAAGGAGGTAGTTCTGTAAAGATATACAGATTTTAGCTTAGTGCTGGTACAGAGTAAAGCCTCAGTAAGCCAATTAGCCAATTAACAATGATGATGGCTGTGATGGCAGCGCTGATGGTGATGACGATAATAATGATGATGATGATGATGGTTGTGATGATGGTGATGATAATGATGATGATGGTGATGGTGATAATGATGGTGAAAATGATGGTTGTGATGATGGTGATGATGATAATGATGATGATGGTGATGATGGGGATTATGATGGGGAGGATGATAATGATAATGATGATGATGGTGGTGGTGGTGATGGTGATAATGATGATGCTGGTAGTGGTGATGATGATAATGATAATGATGATGACGGTGATGGTGATGATGGTGATGGTGATGATGGTGATGGTGGTGATGGAGAAGATGAAGGAGAAGGACAAAGAGAAGAAGGGGGAGGGGTCAGCAGTGGGAAGTCCTTTGTAAAGAACCCTTACCTAACCAGCTCATCACCAGGATACCCTTCTCTCTTCTTTGTCCATTTGTGTTTCCTGCAGCCCATAGTCCTGGCAGGGTCTCAGGCAGCAATTTCCAGCACCAGGAGAAGTGCACAAATGGTGGCCAATTCTTTCAGAAATTCATCTTCCAAAAATTGCTTTCCATCCATTTTGCTCCAATTCCGTTTTATTTATTACCTAGCAGTGAGCAGATGGAGCCATTTTTCCTCAGAGCTGCTTGAAAGAGACGCATGGCAATTGTGCAGCAGGCTCGGGGGCTGATTTATGGGCTGTGTGCCACAGGAGCCAGGCTGATGCCCCTGCCGTAGCTGCAGCTGGCAGAATGTGACGCTGTCTGGCCTACCTCCTTGTGGGATGCCATTTGGGGATAGAGGCGATAGGTGCCGACATGATACCCAGTCAAAGATGCTTCATCTGCTCCTATCCCATGCCTGCATGGAATTTCTCCCACCAGGTCTCCAACCCTGACCTCACCCTAGTGAGCAGGAGGGACAGAAAATGTTTCTCAAGCAAAGGCAATTTCCTACTGCCAAAGGAAACACTAGACTATGTCTTTAATCATCTGAATTTTCAGTGAGCTGCTGAGTTGGGCCATTTAAAAGTTATTATAGAAGCTAATTTCTTCTTTGACACTTTCTATTGAATTTTCAGTTCCCTCATTCAAAATTGAAAAGATTACGACCCCATAATGTGGCCAGTAAACCCATATTATAACTACAATTGGACCAAATCTTTATTTCTCCTTCTTACTTGCTATATGACTATGGGCAAATTGTTGAACTTCTCTGAGCCTTAGTTTCCACATCTGTAAAATGGGGTGGCTCTTTATGTATAACTCATAAGATCATGGTGAGGATTAAATGAGGTAATGCATGGAAACTGCTTAGCTCTGCATTGGGTGCATAATGAATGTTCTAGAAATGTTGCCTATTAATAGTATTGTTTGAAATATTAGTATTGTCTTTCCAAGCTAAATTTCCTCTGTTAATTTGGAAACTGCAAGCCAGCTAAGTTTCTACCCATGTGACTTAGGATGGGTATTTTATTCAAATTGATCCTCATATTTTATAACCATGAAATAGGGATAGCAACTACTTCCCCAGGGCTCTTGAAAGAAATGAAAAACTATGTGTAGAAGTTTCTCGTAAAAGCTAAGTCCCTGAATAAAGGCTGGGTATTTCCATTGTTTTATAAACAGGGTCTGTGTTTGTCTTTCAGGCAGATCTATTTCAGAGTAGAGACACACACAGGCCTCGTGCTGCCTAACATCACCCAGGGGCTTGTTGTCTCTCCTCCAGATGCCTGGAACTTTTGGGTGACAGGTACAGAATGAGTATCTTCCTCTGCCTGGATGCCTCCCCAAAATGGATTCTACAGGAGTTTAGTCATGGCCTCTCCTTGGTGACTTCAACATATTTTAGGGGCCTATAGGGACTCTGCACTTAATGGTCAGAGTCTGGAATCATGGCTGCTCCAAGTCTAGGATGAGGTGAGCTTCTTACTTTATTTCCCTTATATGGTCTCCTGGCTTTTCTCCCAGCTGACATCTAAGCTCTATTCTGGTATTTGGTTACTGACTGAATGATGCTGGGCCCAGGAAAGACCTAAAGAGACTAGAGGCTAGTAAACTCTAAATCTTTAGTGTTGTGCGGGATTCTGACAAGTGTACATGCCTTGAGCTCCCAGGACAGGAGGCAAAGGTTATGGGGGCAAGGGGAGAAATACAGTGGGAGTCACTCATACTGGCCCTCTTGATGGAGTCCCCTTCTTCTTCCTTTTCCTCCTGCCATTTCCCATCTTAACATGTCACACTGAGTGGGAACTAGATTGGGAAATTCAGCTTATAACTTCTTTGTGAAAACCTTGGTTCCTGAATGAGTCCTTACCTGTGATGTTTAGGTAACTCCTAAAGGCATGGAAAGCATTCTGGATCAATATCATCTCCTAAGATTCTTCTAGGCCACTTGTGCCCTATATCTCAGGCTCAGAAAACCAAAGTCTTGCTGTTACAGCTTCAAGAGGATGGGTCCTGGTCCAATTACTCCCTTTCTTTTGATATGTTCTGGATTGGCACAGCCCAACAAACTTTGTGCAATGATGGAAATGTTTCATATTGGTGCCATGCAATATAGTAAACACTACTCACAAGTGGCTACTGAGCACACATGGCTCATGTGATAGAGGAATGGAATTTTAATTTGTATTCATTTAAATAGCCACACTGTGGCTAATGGCTACCATATTGGATAGCACAGCTCTCTACAGTCTCTCCTTTATTTTATGGAGGAATATTTGCCCAAGAGGAATTACTTGAGGACCTCTGAGGTGCCAGGCTCTGTAGGGCACACATGAGAAGAGAGAGCTTAGCCTTGGAAAAGTTCTGCTTCTCACTTGGGAGGAGAGTTGGAGGTGAATAAAATGAAGGCAGAAGCAAGTGCTGGGTAAAGGATCTTCAGGTGCCATTAGTCTTACCTGCCAAGGAGAGCAAGTTTCCGGCTCATCCAGGGCTGGGTGCATGACGGTTGTATTGTTAAGGACAGATGTGCCAACAGACATGTTCTTTAGTCAGGTGCCTGCCTGCTCAGGACCATCTGGGCAGCTTGGCATGGCAGCTTGAGGGTGTGTGAAAGGAAGGAATTCCTTGGTCCTGTCTCTGGGGAGGAGACAGAGCCCTGCATAGATACTGGCTAAGCCTCAGGAAAAACCTCAGGGCTTCCCCCTCCACCCCACCCAGGAGAACCAGTTTTGGTTCTCATGAGGAATGACCAGTAACATTCAAACTTAGCTGCTTTCCATGACTTTCTGGAAGGATGATCTGGTCGAAATATCTGGCAGAGACCAGGAGTACGCCCTAGCCTCCTTGCCTGACAGCTGAATTCATGAAGAAAACACTGGGGACAGCTAGCTTGTTGGCCTTTCTATACAGGGCAGGTGGGTTCTGTCTGTCTGTCTGTCTGTCTGGAATGAGTGGTTTTCCTGAGTCACACACAGCCCTGCATGTCCCTGGGAGCTGTGTCTCCCTCCACTTTCACCCAAAATAGCTCAGACATAGTCTCCTCTCTCACTCAGGACACTGCCTCTTGCCCGAAGAATGTCATTGTAGATTTTTTTTTTTTTGGTAAATAATTATTTTGAGAAGTTTTTCCTACTCAAGCAGGAAGCAAATGACAGTAGCATTTATTTAATAAACACTCATGGTGCTTTCTATGTGCCAAGATTGTTCGATGTGCATTACAAATATGAACGTGCTTCAAATTTATAACAATGCTAGGAAGGAGCTCCTGTTTTAAACACTGAGGAAGCTGAGGCACATTTAACTTAAGTAACTTGCCCAAGGTGACATATCTAGTAAGTGGCAAGCTGGCAGGTGAACCTGTAAGGTCACCAACCATCCTGGGACTGAGGGATTGCCTGGGCCATGGGAATTTCAGTGCTGAAACCAGGAAAGTCCCAGGTAAACCAGGATATTGGTCATCCTATATACCCTGGGGAAGTTTAGCTTTGCAGTTCTGGCTCTTACTCTCCATGCTGTTTGCTCAGTTGTGGACAGTGAGAGCACCTGGAAAAGGACTCGTGGATCAGAGTTAGCTTTGTCCCCATCCCCTCATTCTATAGAGGAGAGAGCTGAGATCTGGCTAATTCTCACTTGGACTTCAGGGAAGTCAAACACAGGGTTTGGTCTATCACATCCTAGCCTCTGCTCAGTCCATGGGTTCCTGAATATTTCTTTATTCATTTAAACCCCATCTCTATGGAGAAGCATTCAAAGTAACCTATAGAAAAGGGCATGATAACAAGATACAAGCAGGAGAAGGAAATCAAGACCAAATTTTAATACAAATACTCCAGCTTTAATAGATAACTTGAGCTTGAGCTTCCTGGTACCTACAGCAAAAAAGGAAAGCCTTCAGAGTTTTCTCAGGGGAGATAGAAGGTTTTGTTTGTTTGTTTTCTTTAACTGAATTACTATCTATTCAAGGTCTTTAGATAGGGACTATTTCCTAGGAGAAGGTGCTTAGTGCTAGCTTCCTGTGAAGGCACAATCATGTTTCCATGCCTGCTCATTATAACGGCCTTTCATATAAGTCAGAGCATTTTGCTACAGTGCAAGTCAAGAGAGTGACCCAGAAAGGGGCTGAGTTAAGGTGGTCCGGGTTTGATTTCCTCTGAGGGCTCAAACCTATCCCAATAAACTCTGGGTGTGGGGGTGCATCTTATAGCACAGGTAGAACTGAGGGTTTAGGAACCTGGAGCCCTGTCTTATCCTTTCCCCTTATCCTCACTTTCTGGAAGAATCCGGAGCCACAAAGACTCTGGAGTGAACTCTCCACTCTGTCCTGCCAGAAGACAGACCCAGGTCTTTGGAAGCTTGTATGGCATTTCTCTGGACTTGATGGCACCCTGAGCTTTAGGGAGGTGCCCACCAGCACTGTTTCATCCCACCCTGTGCTGGAAAGGCCAGGTCCCAGCTGGACAAAAGTGGGCATTTCCTTTTATCTTTGCCTGTGGCTGGGGGGACAGCTGGCAGATACCACTGGATTCTTCCTTGTCAGTTTTTCATTAAGATTTTTGTTGGCTTTTCTTTTAAACAACTTCTTGGGCTTCTTTCAAGGTCGAGAAGGAGAATGCCACCGAGGGAAGGGGGGAGAGCCCCACCCTAATCAAATTTGAGTGGAGACAGGATAAAAATTAACCTTCATTTGAATATGTAAACAAACACAGTGTTTGATAACTTCCAGTCGTCCTTGGCTTGGGTTGCTGAGGAGCAGCATAAAGTGATTCATCTATCTGCCAGGTCTCCTCACGGCAGGAAAAAACTTTATTCTTAAAGGCCTTTTACACTTGAATAAGTGCTAAATAATAATAATAGGCCAAGACTGAAAGAAACTCTTTCCACTGGAAGGGTGTCAACACAGGCAGGATGAAGAACTGGGAGTTCTTCTAAGGAGTGAGGGGGTGACAAAATCTGGGTTGATGAATGCTGACGTTCTGAATAAAATCACTCCATGCCTTCACCTAGGTCAAGAAACGACATTGTTTTCCTGAGCCGCGGTGACAGCGAGGTGACAGAGATTAATAGCTTGGTATTGACTGAGCAACTTCGAGTTCCTTATCTCTGTCAAGTCAAGGCTGTGTCCAAGGGCTGAAAGTGTTATTAGACTTATAATTGCAAAGACATTTAAAGGGTTTCCCCTTAAGGGACTATGAAATCCAATAAACCTTTCACAAAACCTCAAGCGCTGGAGTGCAAAGCCCCCGTCTGGGAGAGCTGCGCGCTCCCAGCCAAGCACCAGGGAAACCTTGAAGCCGCCAACATTGAATAATGTTTGATTTATGAAGTTGGTTTTGAATTTGTATCAGTTGTTTTATTAAAAATATATGAAAGGAAGTTTTAAATATGAGCAAGCCCTGTAGGCGCTTGTCTGCACCAGAGCCGCCTGTCTGGCTGAGCTTCCTCCTTGCTTGGTCGCTGGATGCAGGAGGAATGGGGAGGGAGGAACCGGGTGGCTACTTTGCAGGGTTAATTTGGTCTGCCGGGGATTAGGTCTCAATTTCTCACCCAGGTTTATGGAGGAAGGTGGAGGGGCTGGAGAAAGCCAGTGAGTGGGTTTGATTTGACATCTGTAAGGTGGCCCCGGGACATCACTCAGTGAGCTGGGGCTGTGTTTTCTTGTCAATAGCAACACCAAGAAGTATATCAACTTCTGGAAAAGGCATTCCTGCTTCCATCCAGGAAGGTTCCAGCACCAGAGGCTGTAGGCAGGGCTGTGGTTGGTTTGTAGATCTGCTCATGGGTGCTGCTTACAGAGTGCAGAGCAGGTTAGGAGTCGACCTCAGTTTTTCCATCTGTCAAATGACAGTACTGGACTCCATCCCCCTCCCTATTATCACTGATCCTAGTGTTCCTTGGAATCCACTCAACAGGGCAACACCCGTAAAAGAACACCCACAAAGAAAGCTCGAGGAAGACAAGGGCGCTGTGGCCCAGTGTGTGGGGTAGGCTCCTGGCACTGGGAATGAGTTCATGGTTTATTGGAGCACACTGGTAAAGGGCCTTTGTCTCCAGGGCCAGCCTAGGGTGGCAGTCAGCACACAGACTGCACTGGAGAGGCTGTGGCCATTTGCAGAGATTTGGGAGGGCATTTATTATATATGTCCTACCTGGGAACTTCCCAACAGATGGATGTTACTTTGGGTATGAAGTTCCCTCTGCTGCTTCCCTGCCCTGGGCCTTCCATGAGAAGCCTGGGCAGTCAGAGGTGCGAGGTATGAGGTGTGAAGGAACCTGGGTCTGCCTCAGTCCTTTCCAGAGGACACCACTCATTCTCCCTTCCCCATCCTGGAGTGGAGCTTCCATAGCCCTGCCTATCACTGCCTCACTGTGTCAAGCACATAGCAGGTGCATAATAAATATTTGTGCAATATTTATTTCACCCCTCCAACCACCATCAGTGCTAGTCAAAGGTGGCCAGCCAGCTTGGCACTTTTGCCAGAGGGCTATGGGCACTTGCCAAAACTGGGGGGAGTGGGGCTGATTTCATGTTTGACCTGGAAACTTGCCAACAGGCGGTTGATTTTGAAGGTATTGAAGTACTCTTTGGGGCTCTAAGGCTGTACCCCAATGGGGATACTGGGGGAGTGGGAGCCCCAAGAGCCCTTTGTAAGGGTGGTCTTCCCCTCTCTCTACTTCTTTCCTTTGGTAAGAAGAAAGTCTGGGCGTTCTTGGGGCCCCCACACCCACTCTTACATTACTTCTCTGTCACTCTAACACTGCTGCTCTGTGCCTGGCACATTGTAGATAAATGTGTGTTGAGTGGATCAGTGAATGAATGAAGCCATCCATCAACTCGAACTCCACCTCACCCCATTAATGCCACCCAAGGGTGACTGGCCAACACACTGACTCTGCCAAGGAGCTATGGGCATTGCAGAAATTGCCCTGGTCTGGGCCATGATGTAGCAACCCTCCATCTTCCTAAACTCCATCTGTAGGTGTTATAACTCATCATCTCAGGCCTTCTAATATCTTAACCTCCAAGTACCTTGCACTTATCCTCAAGACAGTTTAGCATCCTTCCCTGAACCTCTTCCATGTGCCCGGTACAGCAGAACATGCCATAGCAAATACCAGAGAGGGCAGTGATTGGGTAGCCAGACAGACCTGGCTTCAAGTCATGACTCTGCCACTTTTCAGCTTGGGCAAGTGATTTTACCTCTCTGAGCCTCAGTGTTCTCATCCATAAGATGGGGATAAATATTAAAATCTACCCTAAAAGGTTTTCCTGGAAATGAAAGATGCTAAAGCACAAAACATGTATTGACCATTAGTATCATGCTGAGCTCCTAATGTTTAATGCTCTGAGGTACATAGCACTGTCATGCCAAGAATCCCCACTTGATAGGGAAGGACACCACATCTTAGGTTAAATGGTTGACCAAAGTGGTGCAGCTCACAAGTGGCTGGGTAGGGCTTGGACCAGGTCTGGCAGAACTTGAATCTGATTCCAAAGCCTTCAATCATCATCAACTTGCCCCAAACTCCAAATGCCTACCATGGGTGTTTTGGGATGGCCCCTTGATATTAAGAAGGTGGGGGTTACTTCTTCCTGATGCTCAGTGATAGCCACAGATTGGGCATATCCTTTGCAAGCACTTACCATCTGGAAATCCATAACATTGGGGTTGAGGATGTAGATTTGATTCAGATAGACCCATGGTCAGTAATATGTCTTCTCCAAGATGATCCTCCAAACTGTGGAAGACTGACTTGATGTAGGACTTCCCTGGATGGTAGAGAAGTACCCAGGTGGTGGAGGATTGCCAAGGTGGTAGTGGGCTCCCCAGTGATGGAAGAATCCTCTAGGTGGGGAGAAGTATCCCTGGATGGTGGAGGACTACCCTTAGAAGTGGAAGACTGCCCTGGGTGATGGAAGATTGCTCTGGTGGTGAAGTCTCCCAAGTAGTCAAGGACTGCCCATTAGTTGAGGAATGCCCTATATGGTAGAGGTGCCGCAGGTGGTAGATGATTGCCCTGGATGACAGAGGAATGCCCCAAGGTATAGGACCGCCCCAGGTATTGGAGAAGTGCCCCTGGTGGGTAGAGGAGGATCCTGGATGTTAGAGGAGTGTCCCAGTGGTAGAGGATGGCTCCAGGTGGTAGATGGCTACCCTGGTTGGTGGAAGATTGTCCCTGGTAGTGGAGGACTATCCCAGGTAGTGGAGGACTGCCTTGGGTGGTGGAGCATTGCCATGGTGATGGAGGATTTTCCCAGGTGGTAGATGGCTGCCTGGATTGGTAGAGGACTATTCCATGTGGTAGAGAAGTGCCACCAGGTGATGGAAGACTGCCCAGATGGTAGAGGACTGACTTAGGTTGTGGAGAACTGTCCTTGGTAGTAGAAGAATGCCCTGGGTGATAGGACAGGGTGCATAATGCCTAGCCAGCTGACCTCCTGGTTTGGAAACCAAGGCCTAGACTTTCTCCTACCATGACTCTGTGGCTCCCCAGGACTCCTCACTTTTTTAATCCTTTTTTAAGGCTTAGTCAGTCAAGAGTGTGTCTCCCTGGGGCAAAGCCAGGCCAAGGCAGTAGTCACACTGCATGTGAGCCAAGGCCTATGAAGCCCATGTGGCTGGGTACCAGCTGAGAAATCACATACAACACATGGATTTCAAGGCACAGCTAGTCCTTTGAGCTAGCACAGCCCTCCAGGAGGGAGGAGGGAGGACAGCATATCTCTGGCCCTTACTTTGAGTCTGAGAACTGTCCTCTCTGCCCAGAGAGGGACCATGTTTGTTGGTAAATGCTGGTCTTCAGGGAATATGACAGAGAGGGACTACTCCTCATCCTGATGAGCTTGTGAGGCCTTTCAGAGACTCTTCACCTCTGCCATGGTACGTCCATTCCTAAAAGGGATGACCCCAAGTCTTCATCTCATCCTTCTTCCTGAACCCTGCTCCCCTCACTGTGCATACTTACTTGTTCTGAGCAGGTTGGGTGCTCTGTGATGTCTACCATGACATTGCATGGCTCCTCAGCTCCCTGAATTTCTCATTATTCCCCTGCATGCTCAGGCTCACCTCATGTTTTCCTGTACCAGCTAAGCCCTGGGAACCCCACACCTTGAGTAAACATAGTTCTGGGAGGCATCACTGGAGAGGTATCACCTCCCAGCATGCAGGACCCTGCCAACCTTTGTTCAGACAGCCTTGTTACATGTGAACTTTGGGCTCTCCCTACTGGCTGGCAGCTTTTAGATCTTGTAATTTGCGAAACTCTTTGTTCTTCTCTGCCTGCTAGCTGTTTCAGACAGACTCATTCCTTTGCAGAGTTGAGCTCTCATGACATTGAATCTGTAGGGCTGTGGACTGTTTGGAAGTTTGTCTTGAAGGTTGGCCTTCACCAGTCTGTCATGCTTTGTGCTTTCCACCTGCTTTTGATTAAATTTGAGCAGAAGTTTTCAGTCCTGTGGGGTTTTAGCCACTGGAAACACCAAGGATTAGGAGGATCAGAGAGAGACTTGGAAAGCAGACAGAAAAGGCTCTATAGACAGCTCCCCTTGAAAGGACTCTCACACTGCCCAGTGGCTCCCACGCTGGTTATATGTTCACATCACCTGGTCTCTTCTGCCCCAGGTGAACCCTAGCCTGGTGCTAGGAGACAGGTACAAAGTGTTCTGGCCATCAGGCCCTTTGGAGGTAAAGTCTGGCTGGTGGAGATTTCACTGTCCTGTGTGTCTTTCCTATGCGATATTGCAGGGATTGGTCAACTTTTCTGGTGAATTAGCCCACTCAGATGTACCAGTGGGGGAAGATGAGGAGGTGTCCTTCTCCTCCCAGAGAATTGGGATATCCTTTAATTGGGGTGAGACAGTCAGGCTTCTTTGAAAGAATGGCAGAAACCCCAATCAGGTTGATTAGATCCAAAAGAATTGATTGGCCCCTGTAACTGAAAAGCAATTGTGGGATCAAATAGCAGAACTCAGGGCTCAAACATTGATTTTGGAACTTGGTCCCTCTCTACCTCTCAGCATTCTTTTCTTCTGGGTGCACTCTTCTCAAGCAAGCTAGTCCCAAGTGGTGCCGCCAGCAGCCCCTGAGTTACACTGCTTTCTTGGCTGCTATGGAGAAATTCTGGAGACTGAGTCTTGCTGGACCCACATAAGCCAGTGCTCATTCCTGCACCAATCACTGGACAGCAACCAGCTGATTGGTCAAAACCATGTCATGTGCTCAACCCTGGAGTTGGGTCAATGTCAGGCTAAAACACATTGATTCAGAGTAGTTCAGGCAGGAGAGTAAAACTAATGCCCATTAGAGGAGTCATTGCAGACTTTTTAATTTTCCAGCTGTCCTTTGCTAATGTCATTTTTTCCTACATGGAGCAATCACCCATCATCTCTGCTTTGCATCCCTGCCCTTCACTTCCTACCTCCTCATGTTTAGTTAGTTGTTAATTTGATGTCAGTATGCTACTTGGAGAGATCTTTTCTTGTTCCATGCCTCAGTTTATGCAAGAAAGAGGGATTAGAATAGTTCAGCTGCATGACTTCCTCCAGCCCCTTCAATACTAAGCTATCTTGTTCCTTCAGGGCTCAGCAGAAATGCTGCCTCCTCCAAGAAGGCTTCCAGTATGTCCCCCACCTGCCCAGCCCTGATTTTGCCTTGAGTCATGGCTATTCTGTACCATTTCATCTTTCTTTCTACCCTATGAGTTCCTTGAGGGTGGGATCATGTGTGATTCATCCCTGATTCCCACACAGTACCTCACACACAATAGGTGCTCACATGACTTCTAGGAGTAGAGAGACCTGGGATAATGTCCATATTTTGATTCCTCCTCTATATTAAAAAATGAAGAGATGTCAAAACAGGGTAATGAAAATTGTGTATTTTAAATGCTTTCTTTGAACAAATTAATGCTTTCACACTAAAGCAAATGCAACAGAATAATTTACTACTCTGCTCCCATAAAATACATGACTGAATAATTTTGACTAATGCAAAACGTCAAAACATTTATGGGAAAATAATGACACTTCAGAAATTTTGATATAGCAGACAGCGTTATGCCAATTATGATCTGAATGATAGCTACATGTCACTCATAATCCCGGATTTAATTCTGTCTCCAGTGTTCTACCACAGGTGGCAATGTTCTACAATGCAATTTGCTATTCACAAGATAATTACAGGATTTATTTTTAAGAACTTAATTCACAGTGCCTGCCAGGTGGTGGAGTCCAGCGAGGGGACCCACATTTAAAGTTGGAGGATGAGGGTCTTCAATTAGTGCTCTTGTGCATTACTGTGACTTTATTTATGATGTAATTTGGTGAAAATCTGGGGTCTAGGTTCGAGACCTTCTGTGACTATGTGGCCAACCCTTCCTCTCCCATTCACACCCCCCCAAGATCAGCTGTGTGTGGATTGGGATTGTGGAGCTGCCTTGAGAACCACTAATATAGAGTCCTGACAGTGCAGGGGAGATCTGGGATGGATGAGAAGGGAGGGTGGTGCTGGGGCAGGCTGGCACGGACACTTTTGGTGACAGGCTGTGATCACACTGTGGGTGGCTGGACAGCCTTCTTGGCCCATGCATATGCATCATGCCAGCCCTAGGGAGCTGGGGACTTGGCTGGCCTCCAGGAAGGGCACCATATGGAAAGTGTGTGAGGTTTTAATTTTTTTTAAGACTTCACCAAAACAAAAGAAGTAAAACAAAAGTGAAAGATGGGATCATACAAGGTTAATGATGAAAGACTCATAAACATCAACAAATCACTCCAGCTCCGACATGGCCCAGATGGGGAAACTGAGGCACAGAGAGTCAAGGGAGGGCATGCTCAGGTCCAAACAAAGGTAGAAGGAGAAGCCAAGAGTCTAGCACAGTACCCTGGAAAAGCATGACCTTTCGTTCCTGAGTTTCCTCCTGGTTCTTCTTGGGATTGATTTCCTGACAGAACAGGATAGCAATCTATGGTTCTGTGTTTCTAAATTCTTCTAACAGTCAAATAGTTTCTTAGCAGGTGGTGTTTTACATGATCTGTTCTTTAAATCTATTATCCAAGATAATTCTTTTTAACTACATCAGCCTTTAAATTCTTCTTTTGGCTTAAACAAAAAAAAAAGTTTAATTGTGATAGAATAAGCATAACATAAAATTTACCATCTTAATCATTTTGGGGGATGATGTAGTATTTATTGACATGGGAATATTTGCATAATATATTCTTTTTATTGTGGCAATAAAACAAATAAAATTCACCCTCCCAACAATTTCCCAAGTATACAGCTTAATATTGTCAACCACAGGCATCATTGTGCCCCAGACCCTCAGGACACCTCCTACCCATCTCACATGACTGGAACTGTATACCCATTGAAGAACATTTCCCCACCTTTCTCTCCCCCAGCCCCTGGCAACCACCATCCTGCTTTCTGTTCTATGAGTTTGACTACTTTAGATACTTCATATAAATGGAATTATAGAGTATTTGTCTTTTTGTGACTGACTTATTTCACTTAGCATCATGTCCTCAAGTTTCACCCATGTTGTAGCAGATGACAGGACTTCCTTCCTTTTTAAGAATGAATAATATTCCATTTTGTGTGTATATCATATTTTCTTTATCCATTCCTCTGTGGATAGACATTTAGCGTGCTTCCACCTCTTGTCTATTGTGACTAATGTTTCAATGAATGTGAAGATGCAAATATCTCTTCAAGATCCTGTTTTCAATTCTTTTGGATATATTCCCAAAAGTAAGATTGCAGAATCATAAGGTAGTTCCATTTTTTAAATTTGTTTGAGGAACCTCTATTTTAGAGGAACCTTGATTTTCATGGAACCTGTTTTCCACTGCAGCTGTACCATTTCACATTCCCACCAACAGTGCACTTTCTCTACATTCTTACTCCATCTTAACGTACAGTTCAGTAGTGCTAAGTATGTTCACATTGTTGTGCAACGCATCTCCAGAAATCTTTCATCTTACAAAGGACTTCAACCACTTGGGTTGTTTTTTTCTATTGCTTGTGGTGAAAAAGCCCTTATTTATATACCCCTAGTATGGTGCACCCCAGTTCCCTGGTTCATCAACATGTCAGACCATTCTTGGTTTGTACCAGTGGGTAGATGTTGGGATGGCAGGAGAAAGCAGTGTCCTAAAGTTTCTGACATGGGGTGACAATGCTCCTGAGAGCTTGGGGAAGACATTTTGAGGTTCTTCCTCAAATCCTTGGAAGAAAGGATGATAATCCAGTGTGCATAGATAGTGAGGATAGGTCATATACCTTGATCTCTCGTCCCTGACTCTCATGGAGAGCTGTGTTTTTGTCTAACAGAAACAAATGTTCATTCTTAGCCACACTCCAAATTTAGAAACCCCTAGGGCACTGTTCGAAACTTCAGTGCCTGGGCCTTGCCTCTTCCCTCAGGATGGGAGATTCTTCAGGAGGATATGCCTCAGGTCCAGATAAATAATCCCCGAATTCAGGGGTTGAAGCAAATGTTTGCCTTTGAGACAGGAACCACTGGCACCCCTCATGGACTATACAGGCCAGGAAAAGGGCTTCTTTGAGAGCACCCAGCATACTATTCCATTGCATTTTCTTATCTTTTTCTTATAGAAGGGCTGTTGAAGGTTATGTCACAAACCGGATGTGTGTCATAACAGATGGAGTTCTTCCCTGATGAAAGAGGTAGTTGGGAGAACAAGTGCTTGGCTTGGTGATTTCAGAAGTCCTGATTTGTCAAAACCAAGAATAGTGTTGTAATAATAAAGGGGAAAAATTGCTTGAGATTCCAAGGGAGTCATGATTTAACTATAGTCTCAAAGGAAAACTAGGGTATGATGGCTCCTCTCCTTCCTACTGCCTCCTGAGAGACGATGACTCATTTGTAATTTATTAGCTAATTATGCACGGGCAAAGGAGTATGAATCACTTCATTCAAATGATAGCAATTAACGAGAGCTTGTTGGAGCTCTTTCTGTCAGGGTTCCGAGTGTGTTTAGACAACACAGGTGCCACTGAGGCCAGGATACCTCTGGGGAAGAGATACTCCATTTCCCCCTGGTCCTGCTTAGCTAGCAAGCTGGTTCCGTTCCAATTCTGCCCCTGACTTCCTCTGACTACATCACTTTCTGATTTATCTGCCCTTCATCTCTTACAGGCTCTATGAATATGGGCAAATCATACTTCTCTGGACCCTATCTGTAAAATGGAATCATTTACTCTTCCTGCTCCCATGTGGGGGGCTGGCTGGATACCAGGAAACTTTAGACCAGGAATTTGGAACTATTGGCTGTTTGGTTTGCTCCTGACCCCTGAGAGAGCTGGGGAGATGCCAGTTTTTAGAACTCAAAGACTTCACTGCTTCATGCTCACTGCACATGTGTGCACAGATACAGGCTGCAGGATGCCCTTTGCACCATGGCATTTATCAGCAAAGAGCAGTAGATACCTCAGTGTACAAAAATAGGGGAACAGCGAAATAAAATGTCATATATTCAGATGATGAAATACTACCAAGGAGGTACAAGGACTGGCCTAGATCTTTGTATGTCCATATGGATAGTGGCAAATGGCTAAACAATATATATACTAAGATCTCATTTATGCTAAGAAATCAATACAAAATAAGGTTACACATTTTCTGTGGAAAAGTATCTATGTATATCAATATCTATATCAGTTAATCAATCAATCAATCAATCTTCTATATATTTGTATTTGGTTAAAGGATAAAACAGGTCCAGGAAAACACATCAAATTAATAGCTTAAGAACATCAGAATTTTATAAAGTCCCTTTGGCCCCCTCACTCTCTGATTCCAACTATTTGATTACTTTCATAGACAGTGGGACCTAGACTTGGAAGGATGACAAGAGAGACTTTATCTGAATGTTCTAATTAAAATATTGGTTATTAGGTAATTATAAATACCTGATGCCCTACCTTATTTCACATTCTGTTCTGGACCCCAGAGCTCCTTCCAGGCCATGACCACCCCTGCCTCAGTCCTCCACCCACTCAGCTCTGCTCCTCTCTTTATACTAAAACAGATTTTAATAAAGTTGCTGCATGTGGAAGAGGATTATGGGTTCATCTGATTTCTGCTATTTGAAGTCCTAGGGGAAGGAAAGCCTTGTTTAACTCAATTCATAACACTATTAATCCAACCATAAACCTTCTGACAACTTGAAAAGAGAGAGGAGAATTCATTACAGCTCATCTCTAAGAGGCAAATCCTTCCTCTCACATACCAGCAGGTGAGACTCTAGGGGCCATGGGCCCTTCTGTCTCTCTGAAGGTCATTCTCAGTGGAATGCCAGCACAAAGCCCACTTACATGAGCTCTTGTCTCACTCCTTCTCTGTCCTTCCACACTTACCACATGGGATAATTGGAGCCCAAAGAGGTTGTGTGAGTTGTCCAAGATCACAAAGCTAAAAAAAGGAAACCTACTAACTCAGCTCTCCTGATTTTTTGTCAAGGTGTTCATCCATCTCAAAGACAGATTTTTTTAAAGTGTGTGTTTATTGTTTGTTTGTTTATTTATTTATTTATTGAGAGAGAGAGAGAGAGAGAGAGAGAGAGAGAATGAGAGAGAGAATGTGCATATGAGCCTAGGAGGGGCAAAGAGAGTGGGAGAGAGAGAATCCCAAACAGGCTCCACACTGACAGTGCAGAGCCTGATGTGGGGCTCAATCTCATGACTGCAAGATCATGACCTGAGCTAAAATCAAGAGTTGAATGTTTAACTGACTTAGCCACCCAGGCACTCCATAAAAACAGTTTTAAATGTGCTTTTACAGGTTAACATAGAATTATTCTACTTCTGGAAGTCTAGTCCAAGAAAACAACTCTAAATATGGAAAAAACCATACTCTGAAATGTTTATCACAGTATAATTCATAATTTAAAATCCTGGATCAAGCTACATGTATATCTTTAGGGAAACAGTCCACTAACAGTAATCCGTTACTCAATGGGTTGTTATACCACCATCAAAAATGTTCAAAAGACTCAAATAAAAGGCACTTGGGTGGCTCAGTCCACTGGGCATCCAACTCTTGGTTTCAGCCCAGGTCATGATTCATGGTCATGAGATTGAGCCCTGTGTCACACTCCAATGAGTGTAGAGCCTGCTTGAGATTCTCTCTCCCTCAGCAACTCTCCCCAACTCGTGCTCCCTCTCCTTCTTTCTTTAAAATAAGAATCAAATAATATAGATAATATTCCTACTATGCTAGGCAAAAAAAGGCAGGATAAAAATGGTGTATCAAAGTTGTTTAATTATAATTTCATGAAAAATGTATGTATAAAAAAGAAGACTGAAAGAGACAGCAAATTGCCACGTGAGGGCTTGTCACCAATTTCCCATGTATTTAGTAACACCAGATTGAATGTGCTTTATTATAGTGGGGTCATGATACATATTTCTAATTCTTGTTTCTGTTCCCCCCAAATATTTTGTAATGTGCTAATACTATTTTTTAATTAAGTTTTAATTTTGAACAAGTGGTTTCACCTATTGTCTTAGGTCAGTGTTTCTTTCTTTCTTTTTTTTTTTTTTTACATTTATTTATTATGGAGAGACAGAGCACAAGTGGGGGAGGGGCAGAGAGAGGGAGACACAGAATCTGAAGCAGGCTTCAGGCTTTGAGCTGTCAGCATAGAGTCCGAGATGGGGCTCAAACTCACAAACCATGATATCATGACCCAAGCCAAGTCAGACGCTTAACCAACTGAGCCACCCAGGCGCCCCAGGTCAGTATTTCTTCAAAACAAACTTTGAGTGAGAAATTTACATGAGAAATTTACATAAGAAGTTTGATGGGAAGAGCCCTGAGGATCAAACTCTGGGTAGGGCAAGGAAGGCAGGATTGGGCAGAAGGGGACATTGGGTTGCAATGCAGTCACAGTAAAGTTCTCAGCTGATCCCTTGGGGAGCTCCACAACTGGGATGGGCTTTACGATATCTAGAATTGAGATAGGGGGACCAGCCTATCTCACAAGGACAGGGATTGGATGGGGACTGCCTCCATGGAGAAGGTGCAACCTTGGGAAAGGCAGCTTCCCTAAGCTGCAGGAAGCTCCGGGGGAGGGATTCAGCTCTGAGCCAGCAGTAGTGGCCGTGATCATATAGTGGTTAGTACTCTGCATTGTGAGCCAGCAGTAGCCAATGCTCAGGCAGCTGAGGGAAGGAGTACTTTGGTCCAAAAGGAGGGATCTGGGAAGTGCATCACAGCATCTACTAAACTTGTAATAATGCACATGTGCCTAGCAACAAAGCAATGAGTTAGAGCACATTGAACAGGACCCATTTCACAGATGGTGAGACTGAGGCATAGAGTCACCTAAGTGACTTTTTCCAGGTCACAAAGCCAGAGAACCCATTTATTTAAGAATTATGGTAGCAATCCTAGGACAAGAAGCCAGGTGGCCTGACACCCAGACTGTCTACTACCTGAGGCATAGCCTGAGAATTCTGTCCAAAAGAGTGAGGGTGTAAGGCCAAGGAAGCTGGGGAAGCTGAGCTGTGTCTTGGGAGTCTGCAGCAGAGAGCAGGGCTTCCTTCAGGTGGAAATGAGGTCTCTGCTAGCCTCTGGTGAGCCACCTGGAAGGAATGAGGGAATGGAGCCCACCTAGGGGGCTTAAGTCCTAGTACTGTCAGGCCCAGGCACTAACATCAGACTGCTTGCCAATCCCACCCCACAGGAACTTCCTAAAGAAACTGGGAACAGAGCAGGGGAGGTCAATGAGCAATCTGATCCTTAGTTTACTGGCAAACATTTTATGCAGTACTGGGGACATAGTGAATGAGGCATATGAGGAGGTCCCTGCTTATGTGAGGCTAGAGTTTTGTTTTGTTTTTAAAAGTTTATTTGTTTTTGAGAGAGCAACAGAGCATGTGCACATGTGAGCAGGGGAGGGGAAGGGAGAGAGAGGGACAGAGGATCTGAAGCAGGCTCTGTGCTGATGGCAGAGAGCCCAACATGGGGCCTGAACTTATGAACTGTGAGATCATGACCTGAGCCAGAGTCGGATGCTTAACCAACTGAGCCACCCAGGCACCCCATGGGGCTAGAGTTTTATCGGGCATCCTAGAGAGGCAGTGAATTGTGTGATCTCAAACAAAGCCCAGGCTTGGGGGCCAGATGCCTAGGTTTGAATCCCAGCTCCCCCCATCACGAGACCATGAGAGCAGGGGCATGCTCCGCCCACCCTGCCTCATTTTCTTGATCTGCAAAAATGGGATGCTGGTAGCAGTACTTACTTTCTATTTCCTTTCCAATCCACATTCATGCACTTTACCTCTTTCAGTCCTTAAAACACCCCTGAGGGGCGAACACTCAAAAATGTACCCCCACTGGGGGTGCTTATGGTGAAAAAACTATGATGAATCTATCCCATGCTCAGGGGCTGCTGCTTGCCCTAGGGAGTCCAGAAGTTCCACCAGCCAGAGCCTCTTTAATCCCTGAGCAGAGCTGCTCATGCATCGCCACACTGCCACAGTGTGGCAGTGGTTTGGATAAAACCCCTCATGTTCTCACACACAAGGCCTCTGGCTGCCCCTCATCACTGGGGGTATCCCCCACACCCTGGGAGAAGCCAGCTTTAGCAGGGCTGGGAGCTCTCCCTGGCCAGATGTGTCCCTTCTCCCCATCCCAGGAAGATGCTTGAGATTCAGTTCCTAGACTCTCCACATTGTTAACGGCTGCTCCTGTGTGGTCAATTAATTATCACTCCCTAAAATTTTGAAATACATTCTAAATATAAATGCAACACTGGGGTGCCTGGGTGGTTCAGTCAGTTGAGCGTCCGGCTTTGGCTCAGGTCGTGATCTCGCAGTTCATGAGTTCGAGCCCCATGTCAGGCTCTGTGCTGACAGCTCAGAGCCTGGAGTCTGCTTCAGATTCTCTGTCTCCCTTTCTCTACCCCTCTCCTGCTCACGCTCTCTCTCTCTCAAAAATAAATAAACATTAAACGCAACACAGATATATGATAAAAATGCAGATGGCAGGAGAAGGTGAATCACACAAACCATACACCTCTCTTCTCCCTCCTTCCCTTACCACACAAGCCCACCCCTTTGTGATTAGATTCTCCAGGGAAATTGTTAATTCCTCAAACTCTGTACCAGCCCACATTTGCATACATTCTTAAAATGTATACAAATGGGGTTATAATATAGGTATAGCTCTGCCTTGTGTCCTTTCACTTAATAATATTTGAGGGAGGCAACACGTTAGAGCTATTTACTCTATTTTTTTAAGTTATTTTATATATACAAGGGAATACTACATGGCAATGAGAAAGAATGAAACTCGAGGGTGTCATGCTAAGTGAAATCAGTCAGGCAGAGAAGATACCATATGTTTTCACTCATAAGTCTAACAGGAGAAACTTAACAGAGGACCATGGGGAGGGGAAGGGGGGGAAAAGAGTTAGGGAGAGGGAGGGAGGCAAATCACAAGAGACTCTTGAATACTGAAAATAAACTGAGGGCTGAAGGGGGAGGGGGAAAGGGAAAGGGGGGTGATGGACATGGAGGAGGGCACTTGTGGGGAAGAGCACTGGGTGTTATATGGAAACCAACTTGACAATAAACTATAAAAAAATTATTTTGAGAGAGAGAGAGAGAGGAGGGAAAGAGAGAATCCCAAGCAGGTTCCATGTTGTCAGCACAGAGCCCGACATGGGGCTCGAACCCACAAACCGTGAGATCATGACCTGAGCCAACCAAGAGTCAACACTTAACCAGCTGAGCCACCCAGGCACCCCTGATTTATTTTGATGGACATAGTATTAATTCTAATTCTTATAAAGTCTACCATTAATTTTTAAATCACTTAAAATTTTCCATTTAATCCTAATTCTTTTTAATGAATTTACTATGCCTTATTTACCTTATAGCTCTTGACAGCAGTTCCAGCTTTTGGCTGCACAAACAATGCTGTGATGAACATTTTGAATGTGCACCTTGGAGAGTGTATCCTTAGGATATATTCCTAGAGATCATCTTATTTTAAAGTTCCACATGGGGATTTTAAAAAACAAATTTCCTTTATCACATGCTTCTGTGTTTACCCTCAAGATCAGGAAATGTTCTGTTGGAGACAATCAAAGTGGGGTGGACCAAGAGTTTTGGTCATATCTGTGTTGTGAGGAAACTCTTGCAGCAGGAATAAAAATGCAGAAGCAGAGATGATGTGGCCAACCCAAAGAATTGGACATTTTTAGGATGTAATTTGATTTCTGCTCCTCTACTATAGACCTGGAAGGATCTAAGTGCTGGTGGTGGCTGAACTGCAAACCCATCCTGTGGTTTATAATCAAGTTACAAATTGGCCTTTGTGCCTCTTGTTACTTATGTCTGGCAGTAAGATGTGACCTGGACATACTTTTCCTAGTTGTTTGGTAGACAAGTCACTCAGCAGCAGTGTAAGTCTCCTCACACAGGGTGTGCATATATGTGTGAGGCCCCGGGACAGGGGGCACAGCACATATTATTTTCTATAGGTAACATTTATTGAATGCTTATTGTGTGTGGACACTGTGTATGTGTGTGTGTGTGCCCTGACACTGTTTTAAGTGTTTTCTGTGATTTAATTTATTTAATTCTTAGAACAAACCTAGTGTAGGTACAATTATTATTTATATTTTACATATGAGGAAACTGTAGTGGTTATTGGCACTGTTCGGATGGGTTTTTTAGTTCCTCTTGTGAATATATGATGAGTTTGCATTTGCCTGCCCACTTTGAAGTTAGGTGTAGCCATGTCAATTGTTTTGATTAAAGAAAAATGTGAACACAAGCATTGTGCATCTCTTCCAGATACAAACTTTAAGAGCCAGCATGTGATTGGTTCCTTCCTGGCTGTCACAGAGACTGGCAATGCTCCGTATGTCAGGTACTCTGTCAGTCGGGGGCCCAAAATGAAGATACATATAGAAAAACCCTCAGACAATCTATGATAGATGAGAAGTATAAGTGCAAAATAAATTGTATTATTTTTATTTTTTATTTTATTTTTAAATTTATTTTGCTTTGAGAGAGAGAGAAAGAGAGAGAGGGAGAGAATGCAAGTGGGGGAGAGGGGCAGAGGGAGAGAGAGAGAATTGCAAGCAGGTCCCACATTCTCAGTGCAGGATCTAATGTGGGGCTCAGTCCCACAAACCATGGGATCATGACCTGAGCCAAAATCAAAAGCCAGACACTTAACTGACTGAGCCACCTGGGTGCCCCAAATTGTACTATTTTTAACCACTGTGCTTCTGGGATTTTTTTTTTTTTAATCATAGTATAACCTATCCTATCCTGATTGACACAGGCAGAGAGGTTAGGTTAGTTTCTCAAGGTCACCCAGCTAATAAGTGGAAGAGAAGGCAGGATTTGAACTCAGATACTCTTGCTTCAGAGTTTGCCTGTCCTTCCAGTCTGGTATATGGCATACCTACATAAGTTGAAACTTAAGGGGAAGAGCCAAAAGCTCTTCTAAAATTCTGAGTGTCTTTGGGAGTAGGGATCCAGAATGTCAGGTTGACAGGGACTTCATTAGAAGCTCAATGCAAATTGAAGATATATATATATTGGGGCAGGTGCATATGTCTAAATAGTCTATGGGTAGAATTGGCTAAAGAACCAAGGGCTCAGACCAATCCTCAGGACACTGCCTCTCCATCATTTCAATCTCCTTTCATCTGTGTTGGCTTCAATCTTAGGCAGCCTCTTGCATTAGGGAAGCAAAAACTTCATCCACCAGTTTAGTGCCACAGTGGGGGTGTGTTTTCATCCTGCCTACCTCATAGGGAGGTGTTAAGAACTGGGTGAAATGATGTGTGTGACTGTGATTATGGCAAAAATGGAAGTATAAGCATCAATGTTTTTGAGGGTCATGTTAGCTAATGAGAGTTTAAATGCTTCCCCTTTCATTGGAGACAGGGAGGGATTAACAATATGAGGAGAGGCCCAGCTGCAGAGATCAGAGCTGAGGTTCCAGCACACAAAACCCAGAGACTGTTTCATTCTACCCAGGGAGGCAGGAACCAGCATCCATGAAGCAAGCTTGTGGAGGGAGGCATGGCAGTGAGGGTGTGGCAGCAGCTGTGAATTTGAGTCATGCCTCTTTTGTATGGCAAACACTAGTTGGGGGTGTCCTTGGATTAGGTCTTCCTTCTCCAGAACTTGTACTCAGTTCTCACAGGGGAGACTTCAGTGGGCATATCTATATGATATGACCCTAATTGGTCTGGGGAGGGGGATATGTGGCCAAGCTGAGTTAATCAAGTTTTCTCTTCTGGTAATACAACACTCAGGACAGAGACTCAGAAGCTTGGGCATGGTCATTCTTTTACTTGTAAAATTTTACTGAGCACCTACTAAATGCCTGATATTGTCCTAAATACTGGGGATTCAGATCATTCCATGTCAACATCAATTTTACAGCATAGGTTTACAAGCACATAAATAAAGATAATTTCAAATGATAACTGCTATAAAAAAATAAACAGGGAAATATGACAAATAATGAGTAGGTAATCAGGGAATGCTTCTCTGAGAAGGAACATTGAAGCTGAGTCCTGAATGAGAACTTATTCATGGGAAGAGGTGGGGAAGGGGAGTCCTAGAAGGAAGGACAGAAAATACCCTGAGGGAGAAAAAATTGTCATTATGTAGGATCGGAAGGAAGGCTGGTGTGGCTTGGAGGGTGGTGAGGGAGGGGAAGGAAGAGAGTCTGGAGAGTCGGCTAGGGCTGAGTCAGGTAAGGCCTTGGTGACCATAGTAGAGAGCTTGGCCTTTATCCTATGTACTGTAAATAATTGCAGCTGAGTCCCTACCCTTTTTAAATTAACATACCATGTTGCCTTCTAAGGCCAAAGACCTATAAAAGGGCTCCCATTGTATTTAGATCCCTGGTCCTGCCCTCCCAGAAGTTTGGCTCCTTAGCATCGCCTGACAGAGTGAACCAGGCCCCTCACCTGTCTCTCAACATCCTCTGCCACACTATCTTCATTTAGGAAAAACGTCAGCCAGGGCTGGCTTCTGCAGGATCCTGCTTATCCTTCCTTCTGCTCAAAGCATCTTGTCTAATGCACAAGGGTATCTTGTATCTTTGGTCAGCTTCCCTAAAACCAGAGCCTGGAATGGGCATTCTTGTTCAAGTGACCTATCTAGGGAGTATGCTATCTAGGGAGTATGCTCAGAAGAAACTTGTAATGAAGTGAGGAAGGCAAGGAAGGGCGGAGCAAGAAGCAAAGGTGGGGTTGCAGTTGACATGTAGCCTCAGCCAGATTCCTCAGAGGTTCTCAGAGCATGAATGGCCCCACAGAGTTGAATCATCTTGAGGCAAGGTGACCAGGCTTTTATACCCCTGTGCTAGTTACTGCTTGCAACCTCCCAAGCTTCTCTGAGCAAGGTGGTTCTCATTAGTCAAGGAGAATTATCTGGATGAGGGTGCAGCTGTGAGCCCTTAGCCACCCAAACGTGTGTGTACATGATTTGTAACTAGTTTAGTGATGGGAATTTGGGTGGGACACCAAGAGCACCTTGTATAAAGGGCATGGGATATTTCCTTGGAGGGAAGCTTGAGGCTGGACCAAAGACCCAGTCTGACATGGAAGAGATAGTCCAGACTTTGGCTGCAGAGGCCAGCCAATCTCTGGACTCTACCTATTGGTGAACAGTAGGCAATACTGTTCTGGTTAGCACTGGAATAAAGAAAATGGGTCATCTGAAGGTGCCCATTCTGGGACATGACCTGTGCTGAAAACTGCAAATTACTTCATTTGTGTTTTTGGCCAGTCAGCTATCATGTAAGGATCATTCTCCCCATGTTACAGATGGGGTAATAGAGGCTCAAAAATGTTATGTGGCTGGCTTCAAGTCATATAATCAGTTAGTTGGTGGGAGAACCAGAACTTGGATTTGATGGACTCTGGATCTGGATCATGCCTGTGTCTAAAAGAGTGGGGCTAGGGAAAGGCAAGAAGGAAGAGCAGCCTCCTTTAGTGACGTTCTTTGGGGCCAGCCTCAGGTTGGGGCATCTCCATCCCATCTGGAAAGAATTACAGGCTGCAGTTTCTCACTTACTGTGTTCTTATTCATCTTCCTCTCAGGCTGAGGCACCAAAATTACATTTCTTTCTAGCTCCCACAGATGCCACATTTCTCTTCTAAGCCCATTGCTCATCCCCCTTCCTCCCTCCAGCAACTGCAGAACCCAGCGTCAGCATGTAAGGTACACAATAATGGCTACAATGGGATCTCTGGCTCGCGGCTCATTTCTGCCAGGGCCCTCCAAGACCTTAGCTCTGACCATAAAGCCATTGGCATGGAAGATTTGGGCTGGTGGGCAGTGACGGGTAGTCCTGAATTTTGTTAGTATACTAACCCTACAATTTTTGCCATCTCTTCATAAAGCTTGGGGTATCCTTTATTTACTTATAAATCATTTCATATTTGAACCTGAAGACATTTGCTTTATAAAGAAACTTTAAGACCACTACCATAAGTAGAAAATAACACTCACTTGCTATTAACCATATAACTTGAAAAATTATTAAAATGCCTGACAATTAAAATCATTTTGTGGGCCAATGTGGTTATGTGTGGCATCTTAGGGAACAATGGCATATTTGGAAAAGTACAGGATTAGATGTCAAAAAATTGTATCCTGGTTCAAGCTCCTATATCAATATCACAAAAAAACAATAAGAATAAGGATACTATTCAACATTTATCAAGGATATATAATAAGTCAAGCATTGTGTTAAATACTTTCTATAAATCATGTCATTTAAGCCACATACTCTTAGTTTGGGGTCCCAAGACCCTGCAATGAGGATTTATGTGCAAGTGATATTTTAAGAAACTGCTTTCAGTAGAGGAAGTAAAGGAATAGTAAACTCTGGGGTATAACTTAGTTTTAGGGAGCTGGTGGGACAAGTATTATAGGCAGGCAATATTCTCTATGTTTCTCAGATTTTAGAAAAAGGCATTTCTATTAGTCAGGCATCTTTTAATTATGTCACAGACCCAAGTCAATATGGCTTGATCCAGAGGAATTTATTGCCTCTGTTTAACAAAAAAATTCCAAGAGTAGCTTCAGGCAAAGCTGTATCCAGTCGTCAGTGTCCTCAGAGTTCTGTTTCCATCTCTGATCTTGGCTGTTGTCATGTTGAATTCTCCCATGACTCAGGTTCTCCTCACATTTTGGCTCCAGGCTTACATCATGCCAGATTATAACCACAGAGGAGAGAACCTCTTTCTCATAGTTCCTTCGGAAGCCCTAGGGAAGGCTCTTGCTGGCCCAATGTAAGTCACACAACTCTCCCTGAAGCAATCACTCCAGTCAGGAGACATGTTCTGATTGGCTAGACTTGGCCACATGCCTATTCCTGGATGCTGAGGGGGTGGGAAGCAGTCAGACTCACCTGAACCTCATGCACTGAAATTGGGGGGGTGGAGAAATACCTAAAAGAGAAGTTGGCCAGAAAAAAACCAAATGTCTAGCTCCACCGGCCTCCATGCCAGGTTTGCTCTGCAGGTCAGGGGAGAAGTGCAAAGGACAGCAACGAACTGCACACTTTTAAATGTGCTGACGATGTTCTGGGAGGGGGTTCCCACTGGCAGCCTGGAATGCAATCAACTTGCTGCTTTTGCTAACCCCAGCACCTGTCATATTTCATCTTCTTTTAAATAACTTCAAGGATATGAAAGTCATAAAAACAAGCCCAGGTAGGGTCAGAAGTCACCGGCTCCTCTGGGTGGAGGGCTGTCACTTTTTGGCTCTCCACCCTGCTGCAAATTTGCATGGCCCCATTGGATATGAACACAATCCCAGCAAATATTCAAATGAGGCTTGTGGGTCTGAGTGGAAATAAATCACAACTGCTTGCTCACCCCCAGGATGTACTCAAAATAAAAAAAGTATGGTGGACATTACCTTCATCATAATTGTTATATATTTCTTTGACCTCGCAGCAGCTAAAGTTGGCTTTCAAAAAAAAAATGTTGTTGCTGAGCAGCAGAGAAACATTTTAATAAATACCACAGGGTTTACTGATCACTGTTAATGAGTGAGGAATGAGGGTCCTGCAGGAACCTTCTGTCTATCTTTAGAAAGCAGCCCTGGATGATGGAGGGGTGGAAGGTGATGGAGCTATATGTGTGTCTGCAAACTAGAAAACAAATACATCATGTCTTTCACACCATCTGCAATGGACACTTCAGGAGCCAGCCAAAACTCGTTTGCACCTTTGTTTTTGCCCTCCCCAATCAATAGCAGCAGTTAAACTGAGATTTACGGACTTCTATAAAGAGTTGCAGCAGCAATATTCAAGGAAATGGAACTCAACAGAAACATTTCAATCTCTCTCAGGCTCTTCACCTGCTATTGTGGTTTGGAGGATACTTGATGGGAAAGGCCCATTCTTGTCAGTACACATTGTGTGTGTGTCTGTGTGTGTGTGTGCACATGCGTGCATGCATGTGCCCACATCCTTGTTACCAACACAAGAACAGACAGACCTACAGTGTACAGCAGGTCTGCTGAACACTTTTGCTATCAAAAGTCACCGATCTGCACTCCTGAAATCAATTGGAAGCCCAGGGAAGTAAAAAGCAATTTAATGTAGCCAGTGTATTTGCTTCTAGGAATGGGAATATTCTCCTTGTTAGCTTATTAAAATTAAGAGCAGGGAAAAGAACAGTCTATTAACTACACATAATAAATGACACAAAATATGCTTCAGTTTTATTTTAGAACTGAAGCAAATAAGGGTGACAGAGACAGATAGGAAAAGATACACATAGAGATGCACTTAAAATAAACAAAGGACCCCAGAGACAGGTGTGGCCGAAGTAACACAAAGATTCATCAAATGCTTCTGGAGGGCAAGGGTCTTTACAACAATCACCTTGTTAATGTGTCCCCTGACCTAGGGACAGGTACTGTTCATATCCCCCCTTGTACAGATTGGGACAACGAGGTTTAGAAAGGTTAAGATGTCTACTCAAGACCACAGTGTTAGGAAATGGAAGGGTGTGATCTAACCCCAGGCAGCTCAACCCTAAGGCTTTGCTCTGTACCAATTCTGGACCACTTGGTTTTTTGAATATTGTTGTCCAAAGGATTGTGTGTGTGTGTGTGTGTGTGTGTGTGTGTGTGTGTGTGTGTTTGAGAGAGAGAAAGAGAGAGAGAGAGAGAGAATTAAATATATACTCTTTTGTTTGAATGGGTAATATATTCACATGGCACAACAATCAAAACAGTATAACAAGATTACAGTGAGAAAGCTCTGTATCATTTCTAGACATACCTGTGCCACGAGTGCTAATAGCCTCTCTAGCTCCATCCCACCCCCAACTCCCTATAGCCTTCAGCAACCCCACACCCCATTTGCTATGCTCTCTCCCAGTCCTGGAGTCCTCAAGTCCCTTGGTGGAAGGGAAAGCTCACCCCCTCTCATGCTTCTCTGGTCAGGACAGAGTTCCTTGGGGGATAACCATCTCTTCAATGCCTGGATAATACTTGTTAATCTCTCCTTTACCACAAAGAGGAAGCAGATCTTAGGTGCAGAGCTTTTGGCCACCAACATTTAACTGGAATTTAACAACTTTGGAGTGTTTAAAATTGCACTTTTATGATTGCCTTTTTTTGTTTGTGGCCTGCAATATTTGTTTTTCCATATAATTGGTGAGATAAAGTTATCTTTGGAAACAAATTTATTTAAAACAAGACCACTTAATAGAAAAATATGAAGTAGATAATCACACAGGTGGTACAAGAAAATGCCATAATTGTTAACTTGGGAAGCAAATAGCTAAAGGCAGGGAAGCACTGCCTTCAGCTTTACGGTTTAGAGCCAAGTTTAAATGGCACCTCATTTCTGAAGCTTTCCTCAGTATCTTTCCCTGAAGCGTTGGCCACCTCTCCCTATGTGTATTAAGCACATTTAGCTCACACACCTTCAGCCTAAATCTGACAGGTTTTGTTTTGTTTTGTTTTGTTTTGTTTTGTTTTATCCCAATTAGGAAAACTCTCAGTTCTGGCAGTTCAAATGGCATTGTTTTGGGTCTTTCCCCATTTTAGTCCCCCTCTTCTTGATGAAGATTGTCTTGTCATGTTCTTCTGAAATCTGGTATTTTAATGTAGATCTTATGATCTGGTACCTCACCTCAATTGATGTAACGTGTGCATTGTGTATTGATGTGCATGTATGTTTTCCCCAATAAAAATGGGATCATGCTGTACAAACTGCTTTGTGTCCTCCTTTTGTCCCACCTCATCACATATCACAAAGGTCTTTTAAAGCAGGAAATGGACATCAGCAGTATCATTGCTAATCCCTGCACAATAGTCTATTGAATGGGTAAGCCATGATTTACTTAAGCTGTCCTTTTATTTCCCAATTTTCCAAAATTATCCCAACTCAAACCACATTATAATGAATTCCAGCCAAAATTTCTGACCAACCATTGTCAATATCTCTTGAAGGGATTTCCCTGTGATCTTTTCCTTCTTATGAAATTGGCTAACATTTCCTGAGCATCTCTCTTTATGCCAGGCATTGCTGTGTATCCACAGATAATTTGCAGTAGTGGGTCCTGGAGGGTATTCACTGAGGAATATGTGAAATGGTCTGTGAGCAGGGAGGGAATACTGACTAGTTCTGTCCCAAAAAGTTGAGGATGGTTTCACACAGGCACGGACACTCAATTCAGGCTTTGAAGAATAAGTGGGAACCCCAGTTTTGGAGGACTAATTCAGCTGTTGGCCCTGATGAAGTTGCTCTGGACATCCCATCAAACCTAGGACGAAACTCTTGAATAACTCAGGCCATGTGGAAGGGCTCAAGCCCTTGGACCATGGTCCCTTGGCCATCTTTACCTCTTTCTGGAAACCATGATCCTGACCTTTCAGTGAACAGGGATCTTGGGGGAAATTGAAACCCTGAGCAGCATGGAGGTAATTATTAAACCTTCCTCACAGTGAACCAGAGGATATAGAATGGGTTTTTATTAACCCCTCCCCACTCCCAGCCTGTAAACTGTGTGTGATCTCTTCCCAAGTCCCTCTGGTTGGTTTTGGCTGGTTAGGATGATTGACAGTCCACTTATTACTCCTGTCTGCCCCCACCTGGCCCTTCTGGAGGCTTTTATTAGCCCCCTACCTGGGTGAGTTTGGGCTTGGAAAATACCTCTCCTTGAGGCAGTCTCAAGATTATGTTTTCTCACCTGAAATAACTGGCACATTTATTGTTTTTGAAAGAAAGAAAAACCTCATAATTGAAGTAAAAGAGGAATATACTTTGGGTTTTTTTAAGTGTATCTAAGAGGCAAGGAGACAATTTTCCCACCTCAAGGACTGTATTTCTGAATAAGAATGTAGAATCCTGTAGCTATAACTCACTTCTGGAAAACTCACACCACAGCTCCTGTTTGTTAAAATGTCCACCTAATGGTTATGGAAAACGCACTTGCAAATTGACGCCTCATTGGGTTGAAAAGCTCTTAAAATTCTGGAACGTCATCAAAAGCTCTCACTTCTCCTAATGCAATAATGCTTCCCTGGAAAAAAAACCATCCTCCATGACCCCCTTCACTACAAAGCAGAAAGTCAGATGGAGATGGTTTTCAGCAAATTGACAAACTGAGCTAAACTTTATTTAATTTAATTTCAGAAAGGATGGATCTGGAAATAACATCGCTGGTTTCACGTGCTGGAAAAATCAATGCTATGATTTTTTATCTTCTTCTTTTCTACTCCCTTGCTACAGGCTGGTATAATAAGTCATTTGGACTGGCCAAACAAATAACCTGCCTGCTGGCCCCTCTGGCTCATCATTGCCATCCCTTAGGGCTCCAGTGATGGACAGGCCTGAGGATTCCAGCTCTTCCTTTACTGTTTTCCCACCAAAAATCAAAACAGCATTTTTTTTCCAATAGATAAGACCTGGTGTGCTTGAGGGAAAACCCACTTGTTTACAGAAACAATAGGAGGATTAGAAGCCGATTATAATTTCCCCTCAACCATACCTCTATGAATTCAGTAAATTGGCAATATGATGAGTTGAGGTAGACCATTTTGTCTTATCTACAGGGTGGCCCAAAGCTCTGGTGCTTGAGCTATGGTGCAGAAGTTCCCCTTCTGAACCCCCTTGCTGGGCGGGAGCTTGAGAGGGATTTGGTGGCACACAGCATGAGCCCCAAAGCAATGCAAGGTGGTGTAGCCACACTTTCTCCAGACTCCACTTTTTTCAGATGTAAAATTGGGGAAAAGGGAGGTCCTGGTAGTGATGGCCTGTTTACATTCTATGATTGTTAATTCTTTGATTCCAGTTCTGTGACTTCAAATTTCTGCTATAGCATGTTAAGCAAGAAAACAATTACAAAGTGAGATAAGTACTTTGGGAGCTAAAAGCACTGGATAAACCTATGCTGTTTATATTAGCTATGGTATAGAGCAGGGCTTGGCAAATTTTTTCCGTAAAGGGCTAGATAATAAATATTTTAGGTTTTTTGTTAAAACCTCTCAACCCTGCTGTTGTAGCAAAAGCAGACACAGGCAATATGTAAGTGATGAGCAATGCTGTGTTAACTGCTGTTTCATTAAACTTTATAGACTTTATAGACACTGAAATTTAAATTTCAGATAATTTTTGTGTCATGATGTATTTTATTTTTCTTCTGATATTTTTCAGCCATTTAAAAATATCGCATCATTCTTACTTTGCAGGGAGTTAAAAAAAAAAAAAACATGCAGTGATCCAGATTTGGCCCATGGGCCACAGTTGGCCAAGCTGATCTTTGGTGTAGAAGTCTCAGTCAGAGCAAAAGATATCCTATGTTCTCAGCCCTTGGAAGCCTGATGTCATTGGCCATTCACATGGCCCCTGCTTGCTGGGTAGGAACTGCCTTTTGTGGCAGTAAAGTTCAGTTCCCAGGTGGTGAACACGCATACTCGCCTAGTTCCAGCTGGTGTATTCTCTTCCCCAGGGTCACCCCACTGGCGGCTCACCTTCAAAATGTAGAGGGGTCTCTTTGACCCTCTTCTTTCCAGCTTTGATCTTGACCCAATTTATCAGGAGTATTTTTCTTCATTGGAATTCTTGACTTTCTGAGTTCTTTCAGGACCAAAAAGGTAGAAAACAAAAATAAAAACAAGACAGGAAAAAAATACAGAAAAAAATGCAGGCACCTGACACCAAACTGTATGCAGCCCCCTCAGAAGGTGTCCCAGAGTTACAGAGTCTCAGCAAGGACCCAACTGTCTCCCCAGTCACCTGAGGAAAGCTCCTTCTTGATCTCTTTGACTTGAGAACCCCAGTGACAGTGAACACACTATCCAAGTTGTTGGGGGCTCTGATGTTTAGAAAGCACTTCCCCAAATCTGCTGACATTCATCCCCCAGGACTTTATGTACATTGCTCAGAGTTTTGCCTTTAGGGGTCATGCAACTTTTTATATGTGAGAAGTCACTTGAGGGCCCAGAATGAAATAGCATAAAAATAATTAATTTTCACCCAACTAATAGCTGCATAGCTAAAAATAACTGAACCATCAACTGGGCTGATCATGAGAATGAGTAATACCTTGTCTCTCCCCTCATTTCACTTAGTCCTGCTCCCCAGAGGCAGCCACTTTTATTAAGGAACATTTTAGTTGAAACACACCACACCAGCAGAAAAATCACACATATCATAAGTATCTGGCTGACATTTTTCATAAAGTGAACCCTCTTGGAACCGGAACCCAGATCAAGAAATAGAAAATGACCAGTACCCCAAATGCCATTATTCACCTCACCTCTCCCCAAGGATAGTTACTACCTTGACTTCTATCACCATAGAATAAACTGAAGCAAACACTTGAATCATTTCTGTTTTTATTTCTTCTGGTAGTTTCTTCCATATGTCTAAATAATATAATTATACAGAGTTTTTTGATTGATCAATTCTAGACACGGTTTTTTGACTCCCTCCCATAATAAAAGACTAAGCTTCCCTATACCAGCTCCCCACATATAATTAAATCACTTTCTTCACTTACTGATCATCTATGCAATTTTGGCCACATTCTAAAATCTCCATTCCCCCTAGCCCCTCCACTCACCCAGGTGGGCTGTATCTACTTTTATATTATTACTTTGGGTAATATTTATATTTTATTCTATAACCATAGTTAAGCCTGTGTGGTTTGTCTACATATTGATGGGACATTTGACACCCAATAAATAGTATTTAGGTGATTTTTACAATATTGTTTATTCCAGAATCATTCAGTGCCTTATGATTATAATCCTTCTCCACAGGTTCAATGCCATGCCTCAAGAACCACTTTAAGAAGAATATTTCCAGACTCTACAATGTCATTTTACTTATTTTCACATTTATTCCATGATGAATGGAAGAGAGAGGGCATGATATTAGGGGCCAATGAATGTCAAAGAGACAGCCTGAAGCCTTTGATTTTAGCAATACCAGCATAAAACACATACAGATTGTCCATGTTGGTGGTGGTCTTGTGTTCTGTTGTTAGCAGGACCAACCCAGTTCAGAGTGTTTGCTTTTACTGAGAAACTTCTGAAGGGCTGGTGCTTCCAATGAGAGGCAGCGTTTACCTTTAAGATAACTCAACTACTTAAAAGGGGCGGTGTCAAAAGCCCATATGTTCTTAAATTCAGGTAGTCATAAAATCAGTGGCTAATTGATTTATGTTAGCACTCAGTTTTAGGAGAAGGGTGGCTCTGAGTGAAAAATACAATATGGGAAGAGGTTTAATTTTTTTTGGATTACCCTTTACCAGGTAGCATGTAATTGCATTAGTAATCGGAGTCCTTTGAGCAGAATCTCAAACAAAGGATTAGCAGGAAGGAAGATAGAAGAATGCTGACTTCACAATAACTCACCGCCTTCCTAACGTGATTATATAAATAAATTCAAGCAATATTTTCCAAGACGCTGGAGCCTGATCGTAAAGGCGTGAGGGGGCCCAGGGCCTCTGCATGGCCCCTGGTTGGCAGGCAGTAACTGATTGCTGTAGTAGCGAAGGGCAGTCCCCAGGTGGTGAAATATCCAATATCTCTGAATTATCTGTCAGCAGTCAGAAATTATTGAAGCTGGGCTGACTTCTCCAGTGGGGAGCAGGAACATCTTGGCTTCATTTGGCTAAACAATGGGGTTAAAATGGAAACTCTCCTGCTGTGACCTCCCACCAGCCCATGTGGGCCATTCGGCTAGCTGTCAGTGGTGGGAGCCATGCAGGGCTGGCTCTGGACACTGCAAACTTCTCGACCCCCAGAGTCAAGGAGTCCGCAGAGCTGAATTTCAGCCTCCCATCTCACCACCAGCAGGGGATTAGCTAATCCATCCTATTTTGTTCTTCCATCCATACCAACAAAGGCAGCAGACACAGTCCTCCCTGGGCTGAATGGATGGAGGTCTGGATGACACATCAGAGAGCAGTGACATGTTGGCTGCATTGTTTTCCAGAGAGTCCTTGAATTGCTGTTTTCACTTAAGCCAAAACACTGCCTTGGAGGCCTTAGTTACTCCATTTGTCAGGCTGGGCAAGAATCCAAGAGTAATGGAACAAGCCACTTTCCTCCTGGTCCCTCTAGACCTCTGTCCAGTTTCTTGAGAGGAGGACTGCAATCTCAGATACTTTAAGCCTCTCAAATCCAGGTCACAGGAAACTCTAATCCGATGAATGCTCCATGGGAGGTGTAATGTGACACAAGATGTAAGACACTTGGACAATGGGTATCACTACCAGGTTGTGAGGATGGGAAATGCCAAGTAGCCAAGCAAGGCCTCAAACCCAACCTTACTAGTTGTGTGCCTTGAGTAAGCCACTTGATTTCTTAGCCTTACTTCCCTCACTATTAAAGTGGGAGTAATTATAATTTTTTTTTCCTGTAGGGGTCAAGTGAAACAAAGATGGTAAAATACTTAGCAGGCTATATGCAAAGGCAAGGGGTTGTTCTTATCTCTTTGGTTGTGCTCATTGGTCTACAGGTTGAGTTCTAATCAGATGAGTTTCCAATGAATTGGTCATTCTTTTGGTTTTTTTCATTCACTTCTCTGCCTGGAATGTTCTTGTCTCTCTCCCCGCCCGTCTGACATCAACCCACCTTCGATGGATTGGCCACTACATTTCCTTGGTCATCATGAGCACCCTTTTCTCTCACAGCCTGGCTCATTGGCAACCAGATGTCATAGTGTCAGATAATGAGAGTGGCCCCAGAGAAGTGCCCAAAGGAAGTTGATAGGTGTGGCTCTGTCAGTCCTTGATGATGAATATAAATCATCATGAATCTGAGAGCTCCTTGAGGACAGAGATGGAGATTTATAACCCAAGTATTGGACTAACCATCAATTTATATCATATACCATGAATGGAGGACTTTCTGGGCGCACCCTGCACTTACACCAAGATGAGTGGAAGGCTCCTTACATCTTGTCCCCTAGATACCTCACTTGGATCACCCTAGTCCTAGGTCAGCTTTTATGGGTCAGGCATAATGGGGAATTCAGAGACAAATAATAAGGCATAGGCTGTTGCCTTCAAGACACTTGCCATCTTTTAGAAGGGATAAAGCAAGAATATAGGCATTAATAAAAAGAAATTTTCATTTGTTCATGCAGCAAATATTTACTGACTTATTCCAGGTACCTTGCTAGACACTGCGCATTCAAGATGGGAGCTCACTCTCATGGCCCTTGTGGACGACATGTACATGGACAGTTACAGTCAAGTATGATAAAGAACATGGTAGGAAGGCGCATGCTATGGGAGAGCTATAAAGAGACAGATAATGCAGAATGGGAAAGCTGGGAAGGCCTCTTAGAGGAGGCAGCACTCGTCTGAGACCTAAGAGGTAAGAAGGAGCTGGCCATATTGAGGCGGGTGGGGTGGGTAAAGAACACACCAGTCAGAGGGAGCAGAGATATACAAAGCACACATGGGAAACAGGATAATTTGGTGTTACTGGAACTCAGAGTAGGATGGGCACTGGGAGTTGAAAGCATGATGGATCATCTAATTGAATCCTCAATTATCTTATAAAATATGCACTATTGTCCTCATCTCCATATGACAGAGGAGGAAAATGAGGATCCAAGAAGCTGGGTAGCTTGTCTAAGACACAGAGCTAGAACTGAAAATTTCATCTTGATTGATCTATTTCCAAAGTCCTTGCCTTTAGCCATGAGAACTATGGGAAGGGTTCTCTGTGAGGTGTGGTATAACATGGTGGCTAGACTGCCTGCTTCCACCACTGATGAGCTGCGTGACTTTGGGCCAGTTACTCAACTGCTCTGTCTTTCAGATTCCTCAGTTTAAAAATGAGGATACTAATAATATCTACCCCATAGGCCTGGGTTTTCTGAGGATAAAATGAGTTAATACTTTTAAAGTATCTTGTAGATAGTCTAGCATATAATGAGGGCCCCATAAACATCAGTTACTATTATTAGATTGGATTAGAAATGAGAGAGACTAAAACAAATATCACATCTCAGTTGGGAGGCCATTGCAGCTGTGGGGCTGAGAGGTGTTGGCGGGGGTGGGGAGATAAGGGGGAGGGACAATGTGAGATGAAATGCCATATTCACTTTAGGCTAACAGTCTAGGGACTGGGGCTTAGTCACCTTCTGGGCTGTATTTCTGTGCCCCTTTAAGCTTCCCACAGACTGTCGGGGACGTGCTGCCTGCAGAAAGGTTGGTTGTTCCTGAGAATGATATAGATTTCTTTTGTGAGCTTCAGAAAACCACATCCCAGTGAGCGCTGTGGTATTGCTCGACCTGCTGGGACGTGTGGTTGCCAGGGGCAATGCAATCAGCTTCTGGGCCCATTCCTTCTTCCTGTGGCTCCCAATGACTTTGTTTCCAACTGAGTGGTTAGGACCCTGTCACTTCTAGATCTCTGTTTTCCTGCCCTGAAGGTAGGGAGCCAGATGTTAGCTCAGAAATGGAATGGTTGGAGGGACCAGGTAGGAACTCCCCAATCTAGGGTGAGAAGAGGTTAGTTCATCAACTGCCCTGGGCCCTCCATGTGGGGCAGATCCAGCTTTGGTGGGATTTGTAGGGTGCCATGAAGGAGCATCATGCCAGTCATCCCCTAGTCCCTCTTCTTCTGGGCCATGTAGCCCTTGTCCCTAGCTGACCACTCCCATGGGTGACTTGTCCAGCTTCTGTTCATGAGCTGGGGTCTGTGGCAGAAGCAATTCAGGATACAGAGGAAGGTCATTGATGGTTGGAGTAGTCAGCAGAGGCTTTTGGGAAGATGGGGCATCTGGATGGGTAGGGGGAGGATGGCAGTATGGTTTCTGGGTAGAGAGAGAGGGACAGTGTCATGATAGAGAGAACACTGAACTGCATCCAAGCCCTCTGACAGCAGAATGTCCATCTGGTTTTCTCACTGCTGTATTCCCAGAATCTAGCCCTGGCTGAGAGCAGGAGCTCACCAGACAGATGTAAAATGAGTGAATCTGCCCAACATTAGGAGACTTTGGTCTGGATTTGGCTCTATCATTACCTTGTTTTATGACTTAGATGCATTATAGCTACTACTGGAACTTGGGGTGTGGTTTATTCCACCCAAACCACAACACCTGAGAGGGGATGGAAGTTGGTCCCCCAAAGAAAGTATTGGAGAGTCATTATCAGAGACAAGAGAATGGGTGATGAGAAGGCCAACACCCACACTCCACTCCCCCACACAGACACACACAGACACATGCACATAAATATGGACATTCGATTCAGTGGTGAATTTCTTCCTGTGACTATTCCTCCAAACCCTTCACAATTGCCAGTATGCTTATAGAAATAATCACTGCATTTTATTTTATTTTTAATGTTAATTTATTATTTTGAGAGAGAGAGAGAGACAGAGAGACAGAGAGAGGACAGTGGAGGGGCAGAGAAAGGGGGAAAGAGAGAGAACCCCAGGCAGTTTCCACTCTCTGTCAGTGCAGAGCCCGATACAGGGCTCAATCCCATGAACTATGGGCACCTCTGGATCAGTGTATTTCAGTAGGTTATGAGTACAATACAGAATTCAAGCTTCTTAGCTCAGGGCTGGATCTTGCTCACACCACACAGGGAGAAATCCTTAAAGTCCCTCAGAAGTTTGGAGGTGATTCTCCAGGACCAGATAATCAGATAAACTCCAGAGGAGAAAGGGAAGATCTATTGGCAGACTCATGTATTTATTCACTGTCAAGCATTTGCAGAGTGCCTTCTCCAGGCCAGGCTCTGGATTGGTGAAGGGTGTGAGTCAGAATGGGCTATGTTATGCTGGAATAATAAACACTCCCCAAATCTCCATGACTTAAACAACAAAGGGTTTTTCTTGTTCATGTTCTTGTTATCACTGTAGATCCTTCCCATGGGATCAAGCTGAAAGAACAGCTGTTCTCTGTGGCAGGGGGAAATGGAGCTGGTAAGACACACACTTGAGTTTAGGGTTAGAGATGAGCGGTGTGGGGGCTGAAAAGCTGGTAGGAGCTCGATAGTGAAAGCCCTTGAGTGGCATAATAAGGACTTTGTACTTCAACTTCTAAACCTTCCTCAGAACTGGTCTTGCCTCGGGAGCTGAATCTGAACTTTTCCTCTTGGTGTCCAGGATCACAACAAGCACTTGCTCATGACAGGCCCATGGTCCTGGGAAGCTTCCAGTCTGCATTTGCCGAGATCATCAGCTCGTGCCTTGGCACGGTCTGACCTGGAGAATCTATGACACAGAGGAGAAGCCATTTAGAAGAGATAACTGGAATGCATGCTTAGTTTAGATTTAAGCTCTCACCATCTCACTATAATTAAGTGCCAAGTGGTTATTAAACAATACATTTACAGAATTCTGACAACTGTGTAGGAACCATTCCTCTCCTACAGTGAATATTCCCCCGTAAATACACTTGTAATACTCCACTGGCTTTTAATTAACCCGACTCGCCTATAAACCCATTTATCTTTTAAAAAGAAGGTTGTTCCATGTGCAATATGTGTCAATAGATAATTAAAATGTTTCTCTTAGAGAATGAACAGGGAGATGTGATCTATGCATTTCAGAACGTTATTATTAAAAATGTTATTTATTGAGGTTTAAACACTTGTTACTTGGTAAACTAATAGAGACTCTGTCTTTACTACCAAAATTAAACAGGCACCACAGACAGAATGTGCATGTTAGCAAACCTCTTGGGTCATAATTAAATAGCACAAGTGACAAACGTTCAATTCTTGTTTAGGAAACAAACACCATGATCTGGCTTCCTTTCAATCAGGAGTTGGGAGGGTGTGTCCTTGTACTTCTAGGAGCAGCCTGGACGTGTCGCTATTTCAAACACAGACATTAAAGATTTTCAGAGCACAGTCTCTTCTACATATAACAGCTACAAACTGTGTTGGGAACCTCAGAATAGAAGACAGCATGAGGCTGCTTTGGTGAATGGAGACTTTTGCAGAACTAGTGGCTGACCAGAGCCCCATGCCTGTGAGTAGACCTGGAACCTGGTGATCTCAACTCTCAAAAAACGGCCATCCTGCCCACTCGTAGAAGGCAGCTTGGCAAAGAGGGATCTTTCCTGCTTCTCATGGCTGTCCCAACTTGCCCACCCTGGAGAAGCTTCATGCCCACAACTCACTGTAAAGGCCCTGGCTTGTTATCCCATTTACCATTAACCCCTTGTCATGGATTAAATTGTGTCCCCTCCTCACTATGCCTTTGTTAGTCTGCTAGGGCTGATATAATAAAATAGCACAGATAGGCAGGACTAAATAAGAGAAATTTATCCTCCTGGTTCTGGAGGCTATAAGTCCAAGATCAAGCGGTTAGCAGGGCTGGTTCCTTCTGAGGCTTCTCTCTTTGGCTTGCAAGTGACCACCTTCTCACTGTGTCCTCACATGGCCTTTCCTCTGTATCTGCACTCCTGGCATCCCTTCCTCTTCTTGTGAGGACACCGGTCATACTGGACGAGTGCCTGACTAGTCATAGCCTCGCTCAACCTTACCTGTTTAAAGGCCATATCTCCAATACAGTCATATTGGGAGTTAGGGCTTCCACATGCAGATTTTCAGAAGGACATAATTTATTCTACAACAGTAAGCTTATTTGGAAATAGGATGTGTAAGTCAAGATCATCAAGTTAAGAGGAGATCATTAAGGCAGCTCTCCTCCAGTATACCTGCATCCTTATAAAAAGGGTAGATTTGGACATAGGGACAGGCATGTACCCAGAGAGAATGGCATGTGAGGATGGGAGGCAAAGCTCAGGGTGATGCACCCACAAGGCAGGGAATGCCAAAACTGGCCTGCAAACTGCCAAAAGATGGGAAAGAGGCATGGAACAGGTTCTCCCTCTCAGCCATCAGAGGAAACCAAACCTTCCAACACCTTGACCTCAGACTTCCAGCCTCCAGAACCGTGAGACAAAGCATTTCTGTTGTTACAGCCACCCAGTCTGTGGTCCTTTGTCACAGCAGCCCCAGGAAATGAATACCCTCCCTGACAAAGAAATTTTATCATGTTCTGGTCCTCCAGCAGTCTTCCCTAGGTTCTCTGGGAAGCCCAAACCACTGACATGAGAGACAAAGTAAGGTTCTCAGTCATCGAAAGGGACTGAGCAAGCAACATGGGGCATACAGACAGTCCTTTAGGGTGGCCCAAGAAAATATAACATATTACTTCCTTTTAGATATATCACTTCCTTTTAAATTCCCCCTTTTTTGTATATTTATCATGTACAAAATATTAGTGTAGTAGTATATGTATTTGCCTTATAAACAGACATGTGCACTTATACTGGAAAGTCTACGTTTTGATCGATAGGGGTGTGTGATCAAAGCGGCTCAGACACCACTGCTCTAAGGGAGAGAGTCAGTGCTGAAAAATTAGAAAAGGCCGTTTCTGTGGAGCAGAATTTAACATAATAATCAGAAGAAAAGATTTTAAAACTCTATGGAGATTTCTTAAGGTTGTAAAAGAAAATTCAATCAGCAAAAGATTGGAGACAAAAAGGTAGGTTTCTCTATTGCCCCTGAGGACTGGGATTGTTTATGACATCGTTGCATGTGTCACAGTTTGTAATGTTTGGGCCTTCTTCAAGTCTCACCCCAAGGTGCCGGACATCAGGCCTGTCCATGGTGAGGTCGCCAAGAGTAAACACGGTGCTTTATATGGAGTGGACTGGTAGGGATTGAGCCGGCACCAGAACACGGGGAGTCTTTCTCTTTAAGCCACTCCATCTTGAGAGTGACAGGTGAACTGTAGGTCAGGAGGAAGGAGGGGGGAGAGTGAGACAGAAAGAAGCAGGAAAGCAGTCTCAGAGGGAGAGGTAGGTAAGCAGAGAAAAATACAGGGATATGGCATCTGAGAAGCAGAGATAGAGATGGTGGGGTGGGAGGCACTGAACAAGGAGGCAGAAGGTTGGAGGCAGAAGAGCAGGGTGAAATCAGGAGATAAATCCAACACTGTTATAGATTGTGCAAACACTTGGTAATTTTGTCATACATCATAATTTCAATTATGTTTAGTGTTTTGCTTATACATGATCCCAATCTGTATCTTGTCCGCTCACTTGAATAAACATCTATGCATCCCTTACATCTGGTATTTTGGGCATTATATTATAAGTTCTGAAGAGGGCTGAGCCTCAGGCCCAGGAAAGCACATAGTTTTGGTGGGCCCTGGGGCACCAGTCTTCAAGTTGGGGAATGGGAAGCTCTGAGTGTTAGCCATTAAGCCACCCATGTGGGTGTCCTGGTACTCTCCCCCAGGAAGCTGAGAAAAGATGTTCTCTCTGCCCTGGTAGCTGCCTTGATTCCAGGAGAAAGGAGAGACAGAGTGAGCAAGGACTCTGGATGCCTCCCTTTCTCTCCTCCCGGTGTTACCATAGTATCTTGTTTCCTTGGTTACCGGTGGCCAAGGAAAGGACACTGGGCAAGTGCAGGATTTTGATGGAGCTCTCTAAAGAGAGATGTCAGCAAGGACCTTGTCTCTTTTAAAAGAACACTCGTTCTGAGAGGTTGCTAAGGAATGGGGGTGGGGAGGGGATTGGTGGGTCTCTGTGAAGTTGGAATTTAGAGATTTCATCTCAACCAACAGAAATGAGGGGCTTAAAAGATAAACCTGAGGAATCAAAGCCAGGGAGGCCTTATTCAGCTTTGCACATCGCTGGAGATCTGAAATGGGCAGGAAAGCCATGATACTAATTAAGAAATGATTTCTGCAAATGCCCCCCTTTAACTGCACCCAGCTTGGGCTAGTTTGATAACTGTCCTACTATTTCCCCTGATAACTAACCACCCTTGGGGTATATGGGGATGTGCCATTTCTGCTGTGAGCATATGGCATCAGCCTTTGAACGTCCCAAGAGGCCACAATAGACCTTTTATAAAGTGCTTCTCTGGATCTTCTCTTTGGACAGCTAAATGATGTGGAAGACAGCAGCCCTCAATTCTACTCTTCTTTTATGAGTCAACCAATATATCTCTTCCTCCAATAAGTTTGTCCCAACTTTTCCACCCAAGTTAAGTACCCTTCTTCAAGAGCCCAAAGAACTGCATGAACATTTTATCATTGCATTTACTCTGTTGTTCACTAATGTATGATTACTAGTCTGTCCTCACTACCTGATTTTGAGTTTTCTCATGTTTATTCCTTTTTTCAAAGTGTTTTATTTTTGGAAGGAGAGGTAGGTAACATGTAAAGGACTGGAAATGCCACCCTTTTAGACCAGAATGAGGAGTTCAGACTCTTAGGGCTGTGATGCAAATGCTATGGAGGGCAAAGAGGTAGGACATTGATGCATCTGATGGGCCAGACTATGAGGTCCATGCTGCTTCTTCTCATGTCTTTTTGTCACATTCTTAACAATTAGTCATGACAATCCCATACCTTAAATTTGTTAAAAATGCACCATTAATAGAGAATGCTCTTGGGGAGCAGCAGTTCTCCTGTGTCCCCTCTTTCCCTTCCCTACCCCATGCCATGGTCTGGAGGAAGGACAATGGGGCCATAGTCAGTGCTGTGTCTTGTGAGCTGCCCTGAGGATATAGGCATCTGACTCCTTCCTCAGTCCTTAGCTGTCCCTTGAGCAGCTCTCATGTGTCCAGCACCCAGTTGGAGTCTGGGTAGACAATGAGTAGACAATGCAGTCACTGCCACCTACTAGAAGGAGTTTGGTCTAGTTATGAAGTTAAGACTTGCCTGAAAGTCAAAATTCACTGTCAGATTGGATGGCACATAGGCAGCTAATGGCTATCAGAACTCAGAGACCTGGTGATGTAGCAGACATGGATTTAGAGTTCCTGCAGAGGCCCAAAGCAGCTAGCTCCCTTGATAGAAGTAGTCCTGCCAAACCTGCTGGGGGAGAACAGACACTCTGGAGTAAACCCAAGAGAGGGTGTGATAGCAGCTGCTTCACTCAGAGCTGGCCGCCCCCATTGCACATGCATGAGCACACATACACACACACACACACACACACACACACACGCACACATGCACACACACCTTCTTCTTTAATACCTATGATCCTGGTAGAAGTGAAAAGTTCACCGCTGAACATTACCACCCTGACCTTTAAATGTCTGCAGGTAAATAGCAGAGAGATAGGTGTAAGAGTGGGAACCCTCAGCCAGAATTTTGAAGTCCTGAGGACTCGCCCTGCACATTGTGCTACTGATCTGATTTTAGCATTGTTCATAAAGCCCTTCTATTAAGCAACCTACCAGCCAGTTAGCTGACCAGCATTAAATTTTTTTTATTCTGTTTTTTTTTTAATTTTCCAGTTTTATTGAGATAGAATCATCATACATCAGTGTATAAGTTTAAAGTATACAGCACAATGGTTTGACTTACATTTGTTGTTAAATTATTACCACAGTACATTTAGCTAACATCCATCACCTCAAATAGACATAATTAAAAGAAAAAGCAAGAAGAAGAAAAAATATTCCTTGTGATGAAAGCTCTTAGGATTTCCTCTCCTAACAGTTTTCATATATACCATACAGCTGTGGTATACATGTGGTAACTATAGTCATTGTGTTGTATATGACCTCCTCGTACTTATTTATCTTACAACTGGAAGTTTTTTCCTTTTGACCACATTCCTCCCATTCTTCCTCCCCACAACTCCTGCCTCTAGTAACCACAAATTTGATCTCCTTTTCTATGGGTCTACGATAGTCTTTCTATGGGTTTGGTGTTTTTTTTTTTTTTACATTTAATATATAAGTGAGACTATGCAGTCTTTGTGTTTCTCTGTCTGACTTTTTTCATTTAGCAAAATGCCCTCAAGTTCCATCCACATTGTTGCAAATGGCAGGATAGCTTCCTTATAGCTGAGTACTATTCTTTTGTATATAAACACCACAGCTCCTTTAGCCATTCATCCATCAGTGGGCACTTACCAACCAGCATTTATTGAGTATCTACTCTCTGCCTGGTGACATAGCCCTGATATGTGTCTTCAAAGATCTTACAGCTCACTAAGAAAGGTGGCATGTATATAGAATAATCATCAAGTGACAGTGAGGTGGTTAAGAGTTTGGTTTCAGACCACGAAGCCCTGAATAAAAATCCCAACTCCACCATTTACTTATAAGGTGTGAAAACCTAAACAGAAAGCTTCACCTCTCTAGAAAATGAGTATAATAATAAAATCTTTCTTTTATGTTGATGTGAGAAAGAACTAGAGGTCCTAGCACTCAACAAATGTTAGCTCTTTTTACAGTATTGCTCAGTAAATTATTGTCATTCTTATTTAGATTAGTAATAATAATTGTGCTTTAGGAGACTGGACTCCTAAAGAGTTGGAGAAATGTGTGTGGAAGGTTTGTTGGGCAATGTTCTTGGGAGACAATACCTATAAGGAGTTGAGGGAAACAGGAGGGGCAGGGATAAAGCTGATCCTATAGGGAGCTCTGGAGTAGGGTGGTCCTTCAGAGTCGTCCAATTAGAGGCAAGGAGTACCTTCCTACCACTACATCATCCAGTCACTGGTCACAGGAAAGGCTTAACCTTGGGTGAGGCAGTTCTCTGCAGCTGAGGACGATCCCCAAAAGGGTACACCAGGTGTCTGCAGAAGTTGGGATTCCCAGCAGTCAGGGGTTGGATGTGTCCATCCCAAAAATGGGATCTGGGCTGGGCACCTAGAGTGTACTCAGCATTCAAGGGACCTTATGTGTGACATACTGTGGTTCTTTTGGAGACTATAGCTTCCCCAAGATAAAATGAAAGTGTTGGTCTGAAGTTACTTCCAAGTCCAGTGCTCTGTGGGCTGAAGGAGTCATAGAAGGCTTCAAGGAGAAGGAGTGACCTGAACTGGGCCTGAAGAGTTGTCAGGGTTTGGTTAAACAAAGCAAAGAAAGGAGGAAATGTATCTGGGTAGAGTGGAAGGAGAGGGAGAACCCAGCCAGTGTTCTGTGCAGGAAAGCCCAGGTGACCTCAGTGAATTATTTTTGAATAAACAAATGAATAAAGCTACAGATATGTTAAATGCTATAGTGGGAACAGAAAAAAACAGATATTAGAGTCTGAAGACCTTAGTTCAAATCCTAAATCTTCTACTTACTACCTGTGTGATCTTGATCTTGAGTCTTGATCTCTCTGTGCCTCAGTCTTCCCTGATGTAAATGGGGATAATAATACTTAGCCATTTACTAAGTTGCTGTAAGGCTCAAATGAGGCAAGATGAAATGATGGATATGAACATGCTTGATGTCAGTGATGTTAGGGGAGACCCAGTAGGTCAACCTTTCTGTCTGGCAGGGTCAAGGAAGGCTTTCAGAGAAGGAGGCAACTGAGTTGGGTCTTGAAAAAGAAAATTTTGAGAACTAGAGATTAATTTTAGGCAGAGAATAAAGTGAACAAAAGGACAGGGATATTTTGTAAGAGAGAAGAGAAATTTTATGAAGATCCTGGAAGTTATTTTCTTGCAGGCCTGGCTTACAGATATCTTGGGGTTCCCTGGTTTCTGGTGGTCCTACCTTATCCCAATTTTTAATTGTAACCCAGTTTTATTTTCTCACCTGCAGAGTACACACCACAGGAAGCCTTCTGAGAGGGTCCTCAGTGATCCCCTCCTAGATCGTACAATCTTGTGTCATCCCCCACTCTATAGAGTGTCAGCTGGACCTAGGAACTTCTTCTAATCAACAGAATACAGCAAATTTGATTGGGTGTCACTTCCAAGATTAGGGTTAATACCACACTCTCATTCTCTGCTTGGCTCTTCTTGCTCATTGCTCTGGTAAAATCATCTGCTATATTGTGAGCCTCCCTGGGTAAAGGCCCACATGCTGGTGGGCAGCCAGCAAGAAACCAAAGCCCCTGGTCCAACAGCCTAGCAGAATCCTGCCAACAACTACATGAGTGAGCCTGGAAGTGGATCCTTCCAAACAGAACCTCGAGATGACCATAGCCCTGGACTGACGCCCAGATATCAGCTCATGAGAGGCCCTGAGCCAGACTCAACAAAGCTGTGTGTGATTCCTGTCCCACAGAGACTGTGGGACAAGGAATGTTTGTGTTTGAAGCCACTATGAAAATAGGTAACTACCACACCAAGGAAAGGCAGAGAAAGCAAGTCACAGTTAGAGATTGGAAAGTGATATTCCTTTCAGTCCTTGGGAATAGGAGAGATAGGAAAATGGTAGTTACCCAGAGGACATCAAGAGACATCCTAAAACCACTGGGGAGGGGGCTTGCTTAAGCACGTGGGTAACCACCAGCTTAGATTGCCAATTATGGACCACACTCAGAAGTAGATGAGTTTTGTTTTGCATACATAATGTTTGGAAACTGTTTTTGAGATGGTTGCTATGTTCAAGTCCTAGATTTCATATAAAAATCTAGATTTCCAGCTTTTCTTGCAAAATGAGAAGATTTGACAACACTGAGCTGGGCAATACAACAAGGTAGAGCCTTGTTACAGGAACAGGTAACTGATCAGAGAGGGTGTATGGATAGATTCAGGTAAAAACATTGGTCCAGTGTCAGGGAAACCAGCTAGGTACTGCACCCCAGGGCAGTGGGGAGCTATGAGCACCCCAAAGCCTGAAGGCACAAAGTGGGGGAGCAGCAACAACAAGCCAGAGAGGGTAATTGTAGGAAAGGGCTCCCTAATGGGGGTGTGGCCTCAACAGAGTCACAGCCAGCTTCAGGCAACCTAGCAGGAAAGAAGCTGGGGAACAGACATCTTATCTCCTAGCCTCCCACCTTTTGTGTCTACTCCTGGGGCCTCTCATGTCTGAACCAGTGCTGCCCCATAGAACTTTGGGACGATGGCGACATTATATATCTGCACTGTTCAAAACCATAGCAACCAATCACTTGTGGCTATCAAGCACTTGAAATGTGACTAGCGTAACAGAGGAACTGAAATGTAAAATTTTAATTTCAAGTAATTTGAAATTAAATTTAAATAGCTACTTGTGATGCTTAATTTTGAGTCAATTTGACTGGGCTAAGAGATGCCCTGATAGCTGGTAAAACATTATTTCTGGATGTGTCAATGAGAGTGTTTCCAAACAGATTAACATTTGAATCAGTATCCTGAGTAGAGAATATCACCTCCCACCCAGTGCAGGTGGGCTTGAATAGAACAGAACAGCAGAGAAAGAGTGACTTCACTCTCTGCGTGTGATGGGACATCCATCTTCTGCCCTTGGATATTGGTGTGCCTGGCTTTTGGACTCAGCCTGGAACTTACACCATTGGCTCCCCTCATTCTCAGACCGTTGGACCCGGACGGAATTGCACCACTATCTTTCCTGGGTCTCTAGCTTGCAGATGGCAGATCATAGGACTTCTCGGCCTCCATAAGTGTGTGAGCCAATTCCTATAATAAATCTCTGCTTATGTATATCTGTATATATCCTGCTGGTTCTTTTTCTTTGGAGGACTCTAATATGCAACACAGTGGCTGCTATGTTCTACAGCACTGGCTAAACCTTCTGAGAGAAACAAGGCCAGGGAGTCCTCAGATGCAGTCCATTAAAACTGGTCTGCTGGGCACAGAATAGAGTGGAGAAGGGTGGGTAGGGGCTGGAGGGGAAAACAGAAGGTGCCCAACAGTTCCTTTGCCTGGGACTCAGACTGTGCCTGTCTGATGTTTTTTGACACAAGTTCCCATCCGTATGGGGATCACTCATTTATGTTGCCTTCATAGCTCCTGTTGTGACCCCCCCAGACTTGAGGAATGGAGTTACAGGTTGAATTATTTCTCCCCAGAACTCATATATCTTAACCCCCTCAGAATGTGACCTTATTTGGAGATAGGGTCTTTATTGTGGTAACCAAGTTAAGATGACATCATCATGACTGGTGAGTTTATAAAAATGGGAGACTGGGACACAGACACACACAGAGGAAGACACAGGGATAAGAAGGCCATCTACAAGCCAAGGACAGAGGCCAGGAGCAGACCCTTTCCTCCCGGTGCTCAGAAGGAAACAGCCCGGTGGATACCTTGACATCAGACTTCCAGCCCCCAGAATTGTGAGACAATACATTTCTGTTGTTGAAACTACCCAGTCTGTGGTCCTCTGTTGTGGCAGCTCTAGCAAACTCATATACACATGAAGGTCCTTCCCCAAACCCTGGGATTGCAAGATTCTGTGTGCCCATTTCCCCAGAGCCAGGTGCAGAGGACTGTGGTGCTCACTCATGGAGCAGAAGTCTGAAATACCAGGAGGCAGAACATTCAAGGTACCAGATCTCAGAAAGGTGCCATGCAACAGCATGTCTGTGACAAGTTTTCAGGGACCTACGATCCCCTGGAGACCGCCATCTGGGCTGTGTTCAGAACCCCAGAGCTTTGCAAAGGCCATTGGCTGCCAGGTGCAGCTCTGTGAGCTGTGCTGGACTTGGCCACGAGGGAGGGGTGCCGTGGTGCCTCTGGTTGCTGTGGTATTGCTTTCATAGGGTCTGACAAGTCCCCTCTTAAGTACTCAACCTCCTGTCTGCCTAGATTAATTGGTCAGTAATTGTGAGCTGCATGTGCCAGCAAGACTTACACCAAATTAGCGTTTGAAAAATATTATTAAAATGGCAAGCAGACCACAGAAGAATATAAAGATGTGTATGGGTATTTGACTCCCCTTGGAAGCTGTCTTCCCATCCTCTCCCCCTGCCACCCCCAGTCAGACAAGATTCTCCCTCCTGTAACTATGCTCACTAAACAGTGCTGGGGAGCTGGAGGTGTCCTCATCCCGTAGCCACACTTCTGCCCGCTGGGGTTCCTGCAGGAGGGAGGTGTGCACACAGAAACAATGCTGGATTGACGGTGTGGTCTTATTTCATTAACAGCTGAGTGAGCTTCTGAAGGACACTTTCTGAGACTTGTAACAAGGCACAGACTTAACAGCTCTGGAGCAAGGCAGAGCAGCCGTTTCCCTCACTTATGAAAGTAGTCTGGACATGGGCAGTCTAGGGCCAGTATGGCGGCTGTGCCATCATTAAGGTACCGGGCTTGGGGCTCTTTCTCTTCCACCAGCCTCTAAAGTGTGGTTTTCATCAAGATTGCCTTTGGTCCAGAAGGGCCAACTATCACAGCCATATTCCTGCCAGGAAACAGAAGGGGAGGATAGCAAAAGGGCATTTGTTAGCTGTCACCTGCTCAAGGTGGGAGGAGTGCCCCTACATCCCACGTGACATGTCTGCGTGCAGCCCACTGGCCATTGTGATCTGCACGGAAGGCTAAGAAATAGGGGCCTGCTGGCTGGGCACACTGAATCCAGAATAAAATTGGAGTCTCCTACTAAGGCAGAAGGGAGAATAGATATTGGGTGGGCAACTGACCATCTGTGCACAACCCAGACCAGCCCTGGCCAGGTCAGCTGACCACACAGAAATAGGAGTTTAGGATGGGAGGATGGCAGGCCCTGCCCAGGGGTCTGAGCATGTGGGGACACAAAGTGCATGGAGAAGCTTCATCCTGGGGGTAACCTGTGAATGCACAGGGTCCCATGCACTGGACCCTCACAGGACCTATCCCTGTCTGTAACTGTGATAAACTAGAAAGAATGGCCAGGTAAACTGTGGCATACCCACGCTGGAGAAAACTACACTACATGACAGTTAATAATGAGGAGCACCTCCATGTACCCACATACCGCAGCATGCAGACCCCTGAGCACCCTGCTGCCTCCCTTCCCTGTATTTCATATTCGCCCAACTGCCCTGATCTTCTCAAGGGTAGTTTAGAGACTTTGAAGGGTGGGGTGCTGCTTGCAGAGAGAGGGAGAGGACTTTAGTCCAGGAGGCTCTGGGAAAGGAGAGTAAATGTCCCCAACAGCTACAACAGAAACGGGACACTTAGCTGGAGCAGAATTGAGAAATGCTCAAACTCTGCAGAACCCAGGCAGAAAGCCTTGAGCCACTATGGGGCCCAGGCACACTCTTCCTTTGAAAATTGGAACTGAGTATACTTTTCCTTGAGAAAGGACTCCTTGGGGCCCTGATTTCTGGGAGTCCACCTGCAGCTATCTGGCACAAATACACAAGTAGTTTTGGTCGACCTTAATTTTAAGTGATTTTTTTTTTAAAGTAACTTTTGGACTTCTGATTATAAAAGTTGACTGTGGTCAACAGAGCTCATCTGGGCAGGCGGATCATGACTACTTTTGTTCTGTCTCTGTGCTTTTTTATATTCTGTTAATCAATTACATGTTTTTATAAAGACAAATTATCCAAATATTACTCAAAGGAAAGCCTCTTTTTAGGTAATAAAGTAGAAAAATAGAGGTCATTTCCCACACATTCCCAAATATTTCCTTGTAGTAAATTTAGAACATACAGAAAAGTAGAAAGAAAAGAAAAAACACCCAATAGTGCCACAGTTCAGAGATTAGCATTGCTAAAAGCTTAATATATTTTAACTTGATCTTTTTCTCTATATGCACATATGTATTTGCTTTTTAAATATCTATTATGCATTATGATATACTCACAAGAACAGTTCACACTGTATAATGAGAATTTTTCCACATCCAGAGGTATTCCTCTACAACACAGCACACATGGCTATATGTAGGTTTCCTTATGTGGATGAATCACAATTGTTCTACCTGATTCTACTATTGTTGGGAAATTATGTCACCGTAATTCTTTTATTTTTTTATTGGAACAATACTGTCTTGACTGTCCTCAAACACAAACCCTGGGGGACATCATGGATTAATGTGCAGATACATTTCTAGAAGAAAAATCATAGTCAAAGCCGTGTACATTTCCAAGGCTTTTGGTAGGTTGTTCTGAAGCATCAAATTCTCCTTCAGAAAGGCAAGCCAGTCTTCATTCCCTCCACTGGTGTATGAGAATGCTAGGTTCCCTTAAGTTTGGGCTAAGCTATAAAAACAATTAACCAGTGTTTCAATTTAATAGGCTGGTTTAGTTAAGCCAAGGGTCAAGTAGAGAGTGAGCGGGTAGACCTACTGGAGGAACAATGTGCTCTGGGTCACTCATCTGAAATAGCAAGTTGGTCATGCATGGGACTCCACCAAAGACATGCCTGACATAGGCCCTGCCCTCTGGCTCATGGCAAGGTTGGGAGGCTGATAGTGCCCCAACAATTACAGGGCAGACCTAAGTCATTCAGGTGTGTGATTGACATGACCCAGCAGGGGGCAAGAAGGGGAGGCTTAAGATAATTGTTGGTCATATCTTGGTCAGTTGAGGCTACTAAGCCAGAATACCATAGCATGCATTGCTTATATATTTCAAAAACAACAAACATCTCTCTTTCACATTTCTGGAAGTTGGAAGTCTGAGGTCAAGGTGTCAGCATGTTCAGATTCTCAGTGAGAACACTCTGTTTTCAGATGGCCATTTGTCTTGTATCCTCCCATGGCAGAAGGAGAGAGAGAGATAGAATAAGATCTCTCATGTGTCTTCTCATAAGGCACTAATTTCATATGGGGACTCAATCTCATGACCTAATTACTTCCCCAAAACCTCATCTACAAAATCTAGCACATTGGAGATTTAAGTTTTAACATATGGATTTAGGGAGGTCACAAACATTCAGCCCATAGCAGGTCATAAGGATGCAGCTAGGGCCGGGTGAGTATGTATGCACATGAACTGTGAGTGAGGTCTGGGAAGAGGGAACAGCAGGTGCAAGGTTCAGGAAGAAAGGTGTAGAGTCCTGGTGTTGCCAGCATGAGAAGGTGTCATTATCCTGGGTGCCATTTCCTAATCATGTTTCTTATTTGCTATTAATTTGCATATCTCTGGACCTCTCTTTATTAACCTGCAAAATGGGTACACTTGAAGAGAGCAGGCCTCCTCTGACTTCATTATGAGAGCAAATTGATATCCTGGAAGGAACATAAAGCAGGAGCTTAGACACACCCAGGTTCCAGCCGCAGCCCCACATTTCAGTTTTGTGTCCCCACAGAGCCACTTAGTCTCTCCCTCTCTGTTTGCCTTTTCATAAACTGACTAAAAATAATAACAACTGCAGACCTCTTGTGTGCTGGAGATAGTGTACATGTGGTGGTTGTAGTTTATCATTTCTGAGCACCTACTATGTGCCTGGTACCATTGTAAGAAGACAAGCTTCTGTTCTTTGCTCTGCTCTAGTGAAGAGAAGGGACACACAGGAACAGCCGAGATACAAGGCCATCCATGCATAAATTGTCAGGACAGAGGGACCAGAGGAATACAAAGGAAGGCATCTGCTTGAAGGAGTCAGTGGGAGTTTCAACAGCCCTCAAAGAACTTTGAAAAGGTAATCTTCAATATTCTTCTATAGAAGTCTTTAAAAAAAAGACTATTAAATCATTTTATTTGTATGGCTGCCAATATCTTGGTGGACCTTTCAAAAGTGGCAGTGAAATAAACCAGTCACAGAAGGACAAATCCTGCATGGTTTCACTTATATATAAGGGATATCTAACGTAGTCAAATTTATAGAAGCAGAGAACAGAATGGTGGTTGCCAGAGACTGCAAACAAGGGGAAATGGGGAGGTGTTCAATGGTTATAGCTTGAGTTAAGCAAGATGAATAAGTTCTAGAGATCCGCTGTACAACACAATACCTATGGGTAACAATACAATATGATACACTTCAAAATGTGTTAAGAGGGAGATCTCATGTTAAATGCTTGTACCACAAATCAAAAACAAAAACAAACCCACAAAAAGACACAAGGACACTTTGGATGTATTAGATATGCCTGTTATCTTCATTGTGGTGGTGGTAACATGAATGTTTGCATATATACAAACTCATCAAATTGTACATATTAAATATGTGTGGCTCTTTGTACAAAAATTATACCTCAATACAGCCATTTTTGAGAGAGAGAAAGAGAGAGATGGAGAGGGAGAGAGAGAATCTTAAGCAGACTCCATGCCCAGTATGGAGCCCATTGTGAGGCTTAATCTCACAATCTTCAGATCATGACCTGAGCTGAAATCAAGAGTTGGTTGCTTAACTGACTGAGCCAACCAGGTGCCCCAAAGCTGTTTTTTTTTTTTTTACATTTTTTTAAGTTAAAAATTTTTTAAGTTTATTTATTTATTTTGAGAGAGAGAGAGAGAGAGAGAGAGAGAGAGAGAAAATGGGGGAGAGAGAGAATGGGAGAGAGGCAGAGAAAGAGGTAGAAAGAGAGAATCCCAAGCATGCTCCACACTGTCAGCACAGAGTCCAATGCAGGGCTCAAACTCATGAACCATGAGATCATGACCCGAGCTGAAATCAGGAGTTGGACACTAAACCTACTGAATCACCCAGGCACCGCATTCCAAAGCTGTTTTTCAAAACAAGTGATCTCAATAAGGCATTGTCCCTGCACCACATCTAGGAGAATTCTCAGTCTGAAGCACTGTTACCTTCTGCTCCTCACACTGTTCTATGTGAGTCATCCTAAGAAGAGGATTTCCAGACTTTTTTCTTATGAGGAGAGGCTTTTCTTACCTCCTGAGTGTCAGGAGTTCATAACCCTGACACTCTGGAAGAAATGCTAAGTGAATGCCAACTGTAAGTTAATTGTAAAGGGACAGGTGTTACCTCTACCAAAGACAGTGTGGAGCCCAGAACAAAAGGGACACATGCCTTGAGCCAGCAGAATGCCCCAGACCACTTGGATAATTCAAGGGTTTGCTCAGGCTTTGCTTCTACCTGAGCCAGGAACCGACATTCCTTCAGTTACTGATGCACTTAAACACTTCTGAAGACAGGAAGGAAGGACAGGATCTTGTAACTTGCTTGGGGGTCAAGTTGCTTGCTAAAGGCCCTGGTTATGGCTCTTGGGTGAATCCTTTCTGTTTCCTTCAGTTGTTGGGAGAGAGTCCTGGCCTGGATGTGGATGGATGTGGCTCAAATAAATGCATTTCAGTCAATCAAGGCAAAAACAGTGGATGTCTTCAGGGCATAGGTCTGAGCCTACTGGCCACAAGATGCAAGGTCATCCAAACTTGTGGATGGCTAATGAGTTGGGATAGCATGGTCATATTGCCCAGGAAACCTGTTGGAGGTCACTTTTGGAAAGTTGCCTGTGGCTTGGGCTTGGGTGGAAAGATTGCTCCTCCTGGCTTCATTGGCAATGGGCAGAGCTCTGAGCACTTACTATGTGTCAGGCACTGGTTAAATAATAGGAAGTATGTACTATTACTGCAAACTAGGCTGAGTTATTTGTCACAGGAAATAGAGGAGGCAGGATTGGAACTTGGCTCTGTGTATTTTCAAAGCCCATAGTGTTATGGGCTTTGAACTCGGTTCTGGCTGGGATTCCCTGACTCTTGAATCAGAAGGAACATCAAAGAATATTTGTTTTTTGTTATGTGGGTTCCTTTGAGAGGCAGCCTGGCACCACGTGTGGGGTCTGGAGCCAAGCTGATGGTATGGAAGTCCTGACTGTGCCAGCTGAGCATGCCTGGGTCTGAGTGCGGTGGCACCAAGCCCAAATGGGCTGGCACAGAGGCAATAAGCTATTTACTCTAGTGTGGTAAGTAAAGGCATGAGTTTCAGTCAAGCAGATCTGACTTGCATGTACCAGCTGAGTGAAATGGGGCAGGTGTTTCCACGCCCAGTCCCCTCATATGTAACATAAGTATACTGATAGAGCCCTGCCTCAGAGGGCCACATGAAAATTAAACTAGTTTATTCTTATCAAATACTTAGAACAAAATCTGGTGCTCAAACCTTTGTAAATATTACTTATCCTATGGAAATCTATGAATTCCCTAGCTTTCCAATTTTGGAACAGCTTAAAAGTCTTTAAGCACTTTATGCTTAGTGGACATGTCCAGCCCCTACTTTGCTCTCAGTTTCACTGTTCTTTTTTTTTTAATTTTTTAAATCTTTATTTATTTTTGAGAGAGAGAGAGAGAGCAAATGGGGGAGGAACAGAGGGAGAGGAGACACAGAATCCGAAGCAGGTTCCATGCTCTGAGTTGTCAGTACAGAGCCTGATGTGGGGCTTGGACTCAAAAACCACAAGTTCATGATCTGAGCCCAAGTCAGATCCTCAACTGACTGAGCCACCCAGGTGCCCCTTAGTTTCACTGTTCTTATATGAAGTTATTCTGTTACTGATTATGATAATAATTTTTAAAATAATAATTCAATGATTTCACTCATATGAGGACTTTAAGACACAGAACAGATGAACATAAGGAAAGGGAAGCAAAAATAATATAAAAACATAGAGGGGGACAAAACATAAGAGACTCTTAAATATGGAGAACAAACAAAGGACTACTGGAGGAGTTGTGGAAGGGGGGATGGGCTAAATGGGTAAGGGGCATTAAGAAATCTACTCCTGAAATCATTATTTGCACTATATGCTAACTAACTTGGATGAAAATTTAAAAAAATAAATTAAAATAATAATTCAATGATGTTAACAACTAGCCCATATTGAAAATGTTCAGTGAGTTGGGCACCATGCTACACAGTCTGTGTGTCTTATCTCAGGTGACCCCCCCTCCAGAAAACACTGGTGATATTGTAATCCCCATTTTCCAGATGAGGAAATGGACTCATAAGAAACTTGCCCCAGATCACATGTAGGATTCAAACCCAAGTCCTTTGGACCATGTGGTAGCTCTTAGCCACTATACTTAGCTGTTTGGGGTTAGGAATTTGGAGACAGTCTTGCAATGGAGAGTGAAGGGAGAGGTCAGGATGGATTGAGGGGGGAAGTAAAGTACATGTTATTTTTTCTTAATTTGAGGATGGACACCAGGGACCAAAGTCCCAGGGTAGTTTTGTTGACCTAGCAGGGTCCTCTTACTAATACCATGTCAGCATGGTACTACTACTGAGAACCCCAGGATCAAGTCAGGGCCTAGCCACCCTCCAGTAAGTCAGCCAGGCATCTGGACCTGTGGTGCTTGGGAGAAGAGATGGGACAGACAGACCACAGCCTGGGGTTGGGAACCTGAAGCATGTACCATCTCCATCCAGGAAGAGACCCTGAAATCCAGATAGGCTGCCTCCCTCCAAATGTGCAAACCTTCCCACCCAAATTCTACAGGAAAGGACCTTTCAAGGCATTTGCTCCATTTCTTTAGTTTATAGATTCTGTGACCCAAGAAAAGGAAGGAACTTACCTTTATTCTGCACAAGAGAGCTGAGGCCACCATTTATTCTGTGCTTCCTGTATGCAAGACCCCGTGTTCAGTGTTCTCCCTCCTTCTCTCATTTAACCCCTGCCATAGTGCTAAGTGGTTTTCCGCAGAACCTGGCATCATGACATCTAGATCAGGATGGTTCACCCTGTGCCTCAGTGACTCACCAACAACTGCTGCTCAAAGGCATGGGGCTGCCCCACCCCCACCTCAGCGGACACCCAGCTTAGCCAACATTCCTTGTCCATCAGAGACAGCTGGCCACCTTTCCTTTGGGCTCTCCTCTACTCCAGTCACACTGGCTGGCTCCCAGGGCCTTGAATAGACCAAGATCTGTCCTTCCTCAGGGATTTTATGCATGCATCTCCCTCTGGAAAGCTCTCCTCATCATGCACATCTCCCCCTCCCCCACCCCGCCTTGCGTGTCCATCTCCTGCTCATCCTTAGGTCTCTGCTGGCATGTCTTGCTCAAATAAATTCTTTCTAACCTCTCCTCTTCAAATGAGATCATTTTGTTTCCTTCACAGCACATATCCCAATTTGTGAATCTAATTTTATTTGTGGGCCTGTTTGCTGAACTCCTTTCTTCTGCTGAACAATGAGGTAATGGAGGTTAGTGGAATGGCTACTTTGTCCACCATAGAATGCTCCTCACCAGCACAGTGTCAAACACAAAGCAGAGGTCACCAGACATTTGTTGAATAAATGATGGATGGTCAGAATGGTCTGAACATGAGTCACTTAAAAATCTCCATCTCTACTTCTAGTTTTTGGAGTTCAAGCTTAAATATAAAGGTTATGGAAGAAAACTGCTGAACTTTCTAAAATATTGATCAAACTAGCTAGAAATCAAAATCAGATTTGGGGGTCTAAGTGGTACATTGACTTGTAGCTGTCAAAGGCTATCAGGGAGGCAGAAGTTGATGTGAGAGAATGTGAGTGACAGCTCAATGAGAAACAGGCAAACTGGGGCTGCCTCCAAGTTTGAGATCATCTTCAGGAAAAAAAAAGTTGTGCTTCCAAGTTGTGTTAATTGGTAGAAAAACTCAATCTGCAAACAAGATTTGAAGGGCAGGGCACACCATTCTTTTGCTGGGTGAAGGGACAGTTGTGTAAGTTTGCAGGGATACAGCTACACTGGACCATAGGGAGCTGTTGGCGAGCTCCCGCACAATGGAGAGCTGTGTAGTGCAGCCATTAGCTCCGTTATGATCCTCATTTATGATTTTATTTACTTAATAATTCAGTCTTTCGTGTCATGAATTTTTGAGAGAGACATTCAATTAGGAATTATGACTGCAGTTTAGAGAAATATATCTTCTTATTGGTGAGGTGGGTGCCAACTTTCTTTTATGGGTGCACCTGGATGCATTCCAGAACATTTGGAAGAAACAAATTTTAGCACTTCTCCCTTTCTCCCTCAAAGCTTGGGAGTTGTGCCAGTTAGAAAAACCTTCCTGTGTCCTCTCAATTCTAGAACTGTTACATTGGAAGCAAGCAGAAAGGGCAGGGGTGCTCTGGTGACATCTCTCAACTAGTTTACCTGGATAGAATTTTCCTAAAATCCCACCACTTCCAACTGCTTCCTTGCACCACATACAAGTGTAAAGTCTACTCCATTTAATGAGGTCTTTCCCCCAGATGACACTCTCATTCTGATGTTTGCTTCTAATACTTCCCATCTCATCAGACTCAGAGTTTGTCCTAAGCTTGCCCACAGGAATACTCACAACCTCCTCCAAAAACCTCAATTTTCCATCTGGACTGTGTTACATTAGTGTTCCTTGGTTATAAGTAATGGGAATGTACTCTAACAAGCTGAAAAAGAATTTATTAGTGGCTCACATTGTCATTGGAAAGCTGAAGACGTAGGTTGAGAAGGTGAAAAAGGAAGGCACTGAGGTGGCGGGAAAGCTGGGCCATCTCTCTAGTCAAGGCAAGTGAGTACCAACCATTGTATCACTCAGCTCAACATGGGAGCTTGAGGGGAGAACATCTGATTGGCTGAGCCTAGGAAGCAGAAACCAGGGCACTTTGATTGATAGTCCCATCAGACTGTATATAATGGGAGAGGTGTTTTTTCTCAAACAGAATAGGATGTGATTGTCTAAAGAAGAGGGAACACATCTAGGCAGGCAGGCAAAGATCACACAAGTCTGCTAAAATTGGGAGGGATTTGGACACCAAGCCACCCAAAGAGTGGCTGGAGGAGTTGAAGCCCGTTACCCTAGAGACAAAAAGACTTGGTATTGGAATTCAGCTTTTAATTCTTGAAGAGTTGTTTGAAAAAATATATTTTCTCATTCCTTATAACGACGTCAGGAAGGTAGGGTTATTATCATCATTTTATTTATGAGGAGACTGATAATCAGAAAAATTGAGTAGTTTGCACAAAGTCACATTATAAGAGGGCAAAGCTGGTTCAAACCCAAATTTTTTGGACTCTCAAACACATGCTGAATGCTTCTTTTTGACTCATTGAGGACAGAGTTAAGAGAAGTGGATAGAGTAAATAGTAAAATCAGGCAGAACTTGGGTAAATATCAGGGAGAACTTCTCTTGTGTTGTTATTGTTTTAAATAGAGCTGTCTAGCAGTGTTCTTTAGAAATAGTGATCTTACTGGGATGGATCATTACTATTTTTGTTTTTTGGTCCTATCCCTTCCTTCTTTCGGTAATCATGGGCCAGTTTTACTTTGTAGATGTCTTCAGGAATCTGCTTGGCTGTGTGGGCATTTGAGTTTGTATCCCTCATGGGGGTTTACAGTAGCTAATGTTTTTAAGCACTTATTTTTTAGGCACTACTTCTGAATTTTTCATCAACTAATTCATTTAATACTTGCACCAGCTTTATGATATAGAAACAATTTTTATTCCACTTTCACAGAGGAGGAACCTGAGACAGAACATGTCCAAGGCTATACATGTGGTACACAACAGAGCTGGAATCTGAACTAGGCTGCCTGATTCTGAGTCTGCATTATCTCAGTTATGGTGGCACAGGACTTAAAATGAGAGGTAAGCCAATCCACCCTTGTAGCCAACATTTTGGAAGAGCAGAGAGGTCACATGTTAGCAGAAAATGGCATGTGAGCAACTAGGAGATGGAGCAGATGTTTGAGGAGAAGAGATATGAGAGAGAAGCACAGCTTTGGATACTGGCCACCCACTGCCAGACCCTATGTAGCCCAGCTGTCCTATGTTTCCTGTCCTTGGCCAGTCATATCCTTCCCAGGTACCCATTATCTGAGCTAGTGTGAATGAGCCTGTTTCTCACCTATATTTTCCCTACTCACAACTGTTCCACAATGTACACTTCTGCCCAGGGGAGTTAACAGTGTCTTCTCTATACACAAGGCTAGAGCAACCCAACCAGAGGGTGGGAAACAACGCACCCCAAGATTCCTGGGAACTCCTCAAGAGAGGATCATAGAATGTTTTAAGCATCTTTGACTGTGAAACAGCTCTCAAAATACCCTCCTGGCAGTGTTTTGGGTTTTTTTTTTGTGAAAATTTACAGATGTTTAACATGTTTTTGAAAAATCAAGGCCTTGCTTTTACCCATACCTTTGGTAACAAAAGCAAGGTCACTAACCCCCACATGCCTACAGGCATAGCAAGCCCCATAATACTTGCTGGGAGTCCAGCCAAGTGTGCATCTGAGGTATTGTGGGCTTGTCCATGCTGCTGGCCCATCCCAAAGCAGTTTGAGAGTGTAGCCAATCAACTCCTCTCCCCAGAACACTCTGTTCAACAGAAGAAAAAGCCTTTGTGTCTCTCTCATAACTTGATCCTCTAACCTGTGACATAGGATCCTTCCGGGCCTGGAAGGAAGGTGGTTTCCATGACACAGAAGGGCAGAGAGAAAAGATTTCTCACTCCAAGTTCAGCATTTCACTTGGTGGAAGTTAGAGGCTTGCCTGCTAGGAAGACTTACTTAGGCTTATGGTCAGTACATTTTGGAAATGCACATCAGTGTTGCAAACCAGTAAAGAATATAGGGGGTCACTGGCAGCTGATGGTTGCCTTTGTGCAAGAATAATCCTGTGAACTATTTGAGTGGACTAGAATGGGTTCTGTGTCACTAGGCTAAGCCCAAGAGTGCTAGAGTGACTTCTTTCCCCAGCATCTTCCTAAGGCAGAGAAGACACATTTATGCCAGGGGCTCAGCAAGACCCCAGAGAAGCTGCCTTAGAATTGCAGCTTCTGCCATGAGAAAAACAACTGCCTTCCGGGCCCTGTGCCATGCTCTTAACTACACCATCTCAAAATCCTCAGCACAACCCTAAGAGGTAGGACTGTTGTTACCCTGTCTGACAGGTGAAGAAACTGAGGCTCAAAAAACTTGATTTATTGCCCCAGGAGTAGAGCTGGAACTTGAGGTGGTGAGTCTAACCCTCAATATTCATTCTGGAGAATTTATGTCCTTTTCTGGTTCACTGATTCCCTTCCTCTCGGCTCTACCCTCTGCTTTTCCCCTCATGCCTGTGCTCCTAACAAGCCCAGCCACACCCTGCTACATGTTCCGTGAACCACCTCCCACCTCTCTTTCCCACATCCCCATTGTCACTGGGTGGCTCAAGCAAGAGACTAGAACAAAAACAGTTCAGGTTCTCGAAGACCCTCAGTTTTGTCAAGTCCCTTCTCTCCTACCTGAGCCACTGACTACAGTTCTCTCTCATCCACTTTTTGACACCTCTGGATAGAATTCTGGATTCTTCACTCATCCATCCATTCACTCATTCATTCATTTAGTTGAACAATTTTGAACACCTTTAATGGGTCAGGCCCTGTTCCATGTCTTGGAAACACAACAGCACATAAACCAGAAGTCCCTGCCTTCTTTAGCATAATTTTGGGTGACAGACCATGGACAAGACTACAAATAAATGAAAAATATAAATAAGCAGGACTATGGCAAGTGTCTTGAGGGACAGTCCCAGCAAAAGTTCATAGAGGAGCTAAGGGCAACTTTAGACAACAAGACTGGGCTACACCTTTCTGTGGGATGACTCAGGTTTAGGAATCCAAATGGACTCCTGGTGCCACACTAATGGGGCCCAAGAAGGATGTGAGTTCCCTCGGTGCTTCTCTGCAGACACTTCTTTATCCCCTAGGTCTGTCAGTCAGGAATCCTTAGGAAGGGAGTGAGTTAGCAGCCAGGCTTAGTAAAACCTAGTGGAAGAGGCAAGGTGGTTAATTTAGCTCCATCTGTTCCTGTCCAGGATGGAGTGTGGCTCATCCTACCCTTCCTGGGGGATCTTTCTCTCTGGTTCCAGGAATTGTCCTAGGCACCTGCCTGCAACGTCTCTTGTCAATGAAGCAAAACATTAGCCTCCAATTCCATTGTGTCACTTGTCCAAGTGAGCCTCATACGCCTCATTCCCCTGGGGTTCATCTTTGTGTTTCTTTTTTTTTTTTTAATGTTTATTTATTTTTGAGAGAGAGAGAGAGAGAGAAAGAAAGAGTGGGGGGGGGTGCAGAGAGAGGGGACAGAGGATCTGCAGCGGGCTTTTTCACTGACAGCAGAGAGCCTGACACAGGCTCGAACTCACAAACCATGAGATCAATGACCTGAGTGGAAGTCAAGAGTTGACGTTTAACTGGCTGAGCCACCCAGGTGCCCCTCATTTTTATTTTCAGGCCCCATTTTGTAACTGTTTCTGCTATCTTTTACTAGGATGTATTTGTGAGCACATTTTATTTATCTCCTGAGACCCTGGGAGCCAAACGGATTCGGGGTGTCTCTGTCACAGAGGGAAGTTCTCTGGGGTGCTTATTGCTTTTCCTTTTTTTTGAAACCTGTGAAATAATAAAAAGTGTATACAGGCATACCTTGGAGATATTGTGGGTTCAGTTCCAGGCACCACAGTAAATATCACAATAAAGTAAGTCAAATGAATTTTTTGGTTTACCAGCTCACATAAAAGTTATATTTACACTAAATAGTAGCCTTATTAAGTGTGCAATAGCATTATGTCTAAAATAACAATGTATATTCTTGAATTCAAGAATACTTTATAATAAACACTTTATATAAAACACTTATATAACTCAACACCAGAAAACTCAATCTGATTAAAAAATGGGCAAAGGATATGAATAGACATTTTTCCAAAGAAGCTATACAGATGGCCAACAGACACATGAGAAGATGCTCAACATCACTTATCACCAGGGAAATGATAATCAAAACCACAATGACATATCACCTTACACTTGTCAGAATGGCTAAACTGAAAGAGACAAGAAATAACAAGTGTTGACAAGAATGTAGAGAAAAAGGAATACTTGTGCACTATTGGTGAGAATGTAAATTGGTGCAGTCACTGTGGAAAACAGTATGGAGTTTCATCAAAAATAAAAAATAGAAATACCATATGATCCAAAAATTTCACTACTGGGTATTTACCCAAATAAAATGAAAAAACTAACTTGAAAAGATAGGCACCCCTATGTTTATTGTAGTATTATTTATAATAGCCAAGAAAGATGTGGTGTATATACACTATTAAATATTATGCAGTCATAAAAAAGGATGATATCATGCCACTTACTACAATATGGATGGACCTACATGGTATTATGTTAGATGAAATAATCAGATAGATAATAACAAATACCATATCATTTCACTTATATGTAGTATCTAAAAAACAAACAAACAAAAAAACAAACAGAAATAAACCCATAAATACAGAGAACAAACTAGTGGTTGCTAGAGGGAGAAAGGTGGAGGATGAGCAAAATGAATGAAGGGGAATGAGAGATACGGGCTTCTAGTTATGGAATAAATAAATCATGGGAATAAAGGGCATAACATAGAGAATACAGTCAATGGTTTTGTAATAGAGTCGTGTGGTAACTGATGTTAGCTACACTTGGGGTGAGCATAGCATAACATGCAGAGAAGTTGAATCACTATGTTGTGCACCTGAAACTAATATAACATTACGTGTCAACTATACTCAGGTAAAAAAAAAATTTCCATTTAAAAATTCTGTATTGCTAAAAAGTGCTAACCATCATCTGAACTTTCAGCAAGTTGCAATCATTTTTCTTGTGGAAGGTTTGCCTCGGTGTTGATGGCTGCTGACTGATCAGTGTGGTGGCTGCTGAAGGTTGAGGTGACTGTGATAATTTCTTAAAGTAAGACAACAGTGAAGTTTGTCACATTAACTCTTCCTTTCACAAATGATTTCTCTGTAACCTGTGATGCTGTTTGGTAGCATTTTACCCACAGTAGAATTTCTTTCAGAGTTGGAGTCAATTCTCTCAAACTCTGGTGCTTCTTTATCAACTAAGTTTATGTAGTATTCTGAATCCTCTGTTGTCATTTCAACAATGTTCACAGCATCGTTGCCAGGAGTAGATGCTATCTCAAGAAACAACTTTCTTGCACATTTAAGAAGCAACTCCTCATCCGTTAAAAATTGATCATGAGATTGCAGCGATTCAGTCCCATCTCTAGACTCCACTTCTGATTCTAGTTTCTTGCTATTTCCACAACATCTGCAGATACTTCTTCCCCTGAAGTCGTGAATTCCTCAAAGTTATCTTTGAGGGTTGGAATCAACTCCTTCCAAACGCCTGTTATGTTGATATTTTGACCTCTTCCCATGAATCATGAGTGTTCTTGATGGCGTTTAGAATGGTGAATCTTTTCCAAAGGTTTCCAACTTACTTTTCCCAGGCCCATCAGAGGAATCACTATCTATGGCATCTATAGCCTTAAGAAATGTATTTCTTAGATAATAAGACCTGGATGTTAAAATTACTCTTTGATCCATGGGCTGCAGAGTGGATGTTGTGTTAGCAGACATGAAAACAACATTAATCTCATTGTCCATCTCCACCAAAGCTCTTGGATGGCCAGGTGCATGGTCAAAGAGCAGTTATATTTGGAAAGGAATCCTTTTTTTTCTGATCAGTAGTTCTCAACAGAGGGATTAAAATATTCATTAAACCATGTTGTAAACAAATGTGCTGTCATCCAGGCTTTGTTGATCCATTTATAGAGCACAGGCAGACTAGATTTAGCATAATTCTTAAGGGCCCTAGGATTTTTGAAATGATAAATGAGCATTGGCTTCAACTTATAGTCACCAGCTGCATTAGCTTCTAACAAGAGAGTCAGCCTGTCCTTTGAAGCTTTAAAGCCAGGCATTGACTTCTCCTCTCTAGCTATGAAAGTTCTAGATAGCATCTTCTTCCAATAGAAGGCTATTTTGTCCACGTTGAAACCCGGTTGTTTACTGTATCCACCTACATTAACTATCTTAGCTAGATCTTCTGGATAACTTGCTGCAGCTTCTACATCAGCACTTGCTGCTTCACCTTGTCCTTTGATATTATGGAGATGGCTTCTTTCCTTAAACTTCATGAACCAGCCTTTGCTAGCTTCAAACAGTTCTTCTGCAGCTTCCTCACCTCTCTCAGCCTTTACAGAATTGAAGAGAGTCAAGGTCTTGCTCTGGATTAGGATTTAGCTCCAGGGAATGTTGTACTTGTTTGATCTTCTATCCAGACCAAGAAAACTTACCTTATACCATCAATACAGCTGTTTCTCTTTCTGATCATTCATGTGTTCACTGGAATAGCACTCTTCATTTCCTTCAAGAACTTTTCCTTTGCATTCATTTACAATTTGGCTAGCTGTTTGACCAAAAGGTTCAGGTTTCAGCCTGTCTTGGCTTTAGACACACCTCCTTCACTAAGCTTAATCATTTTGACTTTTTGACTTAAAGTGAGACACATGAGAATTTTCCTTTCATTTAAACACTTAGAGGCCATTGTAGGGTTATTAAATTGGCCTAATTTCAATGATCTTGTGTTTGGGAACAAGGAGCCCCTGGGACAGGGAAAGAGACAGGAATGGCCAGCTGGTAGAACCATCAGAACACACACAAAATTCATTGCTTAAATTCATAGTCTTACGTGGATGTGGTTTATGGTGCTCCAAAACAATTACAATAATTAACATCAAAGATCACTGACCACAGATCACCATAACAAATATAATAACAATAAAAGAGTTCAGAATATTGTGAGAATTACCAAAATGTGACACAGAGACATTAAGTGAGCAAATGCTGCTGGAAAAATGGTGCTGATAGACTTGCCTGATGCCACAAAGTTTCTATTAGTAAAAAATCCAGTATTTCCAAAGAGAAATAAAGTGAGGCCAATAAAATGAGATGTGCCTATATATTGGCCTCTGTCCCCAGTTTCTGACACAGGACTCATAAACCCTTGTAAAGAGGGATGCTAGGAAAATATTTTGTTCTTATATTTAGCCTTTGACTCCAGTTCCTGACACAGAGCTCCTAAATCACTTGAAACTTCCTGAGTGATAGGAGTGTATTTTGTTCTAATAGATGACTCTTGGTGAACTCCTGGATGTAAGTGGTCAGAAGTAAGCCATGATTAGAAGCTTGAAACTTTCAGTCTTCCCCCATACACCCCATGCCCAATTCTCCAGTAAGGCAGAAGAAAGGAGGGCTGGAAACAGAGCTAATGAACAATCATGCCTACATGTCGAAGCCTCCATAAAAATCCCAACAGTATGGGGTTCAGAGAGCTCATGTGTTGTTGAAGCATATTCTTTCCTGGAGGGTGATGTACCTCAACTCTACAGAAATGAAAGCTCCCATGCTCAGGACCCTCCTAGACCTTGCCCCATGTATCTCTTCATCTGGCTGTTCAGCTATGTTCTTTATCATATCCTTTGTTATATTATAAACTGGTAAATGTAAGTGTTTCCTTGAGTTCTGTGAGTTGTTCTAGCAAATAATTGAATCCAAGATGGAGGGGGGCTGGTTTATGGGACTTCTAATTAGTAGCTGAGTTGGACAGAAGTTGTGGGTAATCTAGGGACATACCACTGGTGATTTGCATCTGAAGTCAGGGGCATCCTTGTGGAACTTAATCCTTAGCTTGTAGGGTCTGCTCTGCACTAACTTCAGTTAATGTTTGAATTGAATCGAATTGTAGGATACTCAGCTGGTGAGAATTGCTTAGTGGGGGACCCCCCCACACACACACACTACCAACTGATGACCAGAAGTGTCAGAAATGAAGTGTTCTGTGTGAGTAGTAAAGGAGAGACACATGGGAGAAGTGATTTTTTCCTTTGCAGAAACTTCCCCACCTTCCACAAAGTGTTCTTCACTCTGTGGGTCCAAGTTAATGGATGCTGCAGCCCCCTATCCCCCCCTCAACACTCCTATTAGGACAATCAGACTGATGTTGCCCAATAAGATGGTACTCAGGGGTTTGAATCTGTAAAAACATGAGTTAAAAACATTGATTTATCTGCAAAAACCCAAACTGTATCCAAACCAAGTCAGATTTTTTTCTCTTTATAGATTTATGTACTGTGCCAAGGTAATTTTATTCTTTCTAACATCAGGAAAAGACCCTAATACCCATTGAGCCAGTTTGAACTTAAAATGAACTTAAAACTGTCTGAAGTTTTGGACCGGGTTCTCAAAATACTCTCTGAAATGAATCCAAACAACCATTGCCGCTGGGCTTCCCAGACTGGTTTACTAACGCCACTTATCCTGTGCCCTTTGCCTGCTGCCTGTGCATTTTGCAAGTGTTGCTTTGCAAGGCTTTCCAAGGAACGGTGAGGGGCTGGATTGTCATAGCACCAGCCCTAAGCTGGTCCCCACTGGGGAATGTCACAGGTCAAGACTCTTGGACACTGCATGCCCCCTTCTTCAGGTTACATTTGTGGTGAGGAGGTCCAGAGAGGGCAGGGCCGTCCCATCTTCTGTACCCAGATGGTGCATTTGTTGGGTCCTCTTCCATCTCAGTTGTTCCCAACCTCAGCTACACATCAGAATCATTCAGAAGCAAATAAACCCTTCTGACCAGAGAGGATATTGGTTTCCCCAGCCCAACCCAGAAGGGGCCACAGCTCCCACTGACCCCGGCCAAGCCAAGAGCTGGGTGTGAGGTGGGCTCAGCAGGTCTGTTAAGCCCAGAATTGCACATGGTGAGCCTGGGCTGCCTCCAGTTCCTCCCACCCCCAAATACCAATTCCATTTCCTACACTATAACATAAAGGTATTAGTCTAAGTTATTGTAGTAGCTGCAGTTCTTTGATTACTGGAAAAGCCAGTAATGTTACTGGAGAGGCCAGTAAAGCTATGTGAGTTCACGTCCCTCAACTATCTTGTTCCTTTGGCATCTCCGGTGCCTACACAGTATCTAGCACATAGTGGCACACAATAAGTATTTCTGGAAGAGTAAATGAGTGAATGAATGAATGAATGAATGAGTGAGTGAACAATACATACATAAGAACAGCAATTTCCGAGACATAGGAAGACCTGGACTAGTTTCTCCTCCCCTCTTTGTAGGTTCTCATATAGATATGAACTTGTGTGTTTAGGAAGGTGCTGGTGTAATACTGCTTAAAGTCAGATTCTGATTCCACTATATTCTAACCATTTGATCTTGTAAGTTATCTTGCTTGCCTGAGTCTCAGTTTCTGTATGTGTAAAATGGGAAAATAGTCCCTATATCACAGTGTGTGAAAAACCCTTGGCGCAGTGCTTAATACATGGCAGACACTCATATTTTAGCTATTGTCAGTATTAATAGCAAGGTTTGTTTGCATGCAAGCCTATCTATACCTGTATCTATTTCTATACTTATTTAACAGTCATGAAGTTCAGGATTAAACAATTACTGTGTTTATCCTACAAATACTACTGACTGTCTTTGTCCCCCTTTACAGCTCTGACTCTTTACCCAGCTTATTTTCAACTCTTAAAGAGTTACAGTCCATGTGTTAAGTGTTACATTTACACTTTCTTCTTGGTTACCAGAGTTACAGCTTATCAACACAGCTTAAATTCTCCAAGCCTGTTTTCCATCACTTGTCTCCCAGAGCCATCCACTTGGCAAAGCTCTCAGCTCCTTCTCAGTATGTTTGTTCTCCCAGTCACCTGATACTATGCCTGTCTATTCTACTGTTTTTTTTTTCTCTCCTCAGCTTCTCCTCCTTCTTTGACAGGGATACCAAATGGTTTTCACTGCTTGTGCCAGCTCAGATAACCTGGAGAGCTACACTGAGGCTTCTAAGGCCATGTCTGGGGTCGTTGGGGCAGAGCATCATGATTGACTAGCAATGGCTACCACTGACATGGGAGAGGAAGGTAGGGCTATGTGGTAGCCATTTGACATTCTTATTTGGGCAAAGGAAACACTGTGACATCTTTTTGCAGCTTTACTATAAATCTTCAAATGAAATCAAATGTAGGCTAAAAAACAAAGTTAAATCATCAAATACAGTATACCACAATTTGGACAGGTGCTAAAAATGATTTCTTTTCACTCTGTCTCTTAGCCAGAGGGAACATCTATATCCCCCTGTCTTTGGGGAACTGGGAGGCCTTGGTAAAGAATGTTCTTCCTTCTCTCTAGAAAGCACAGGCTACAATAGACAGATTGCTTCAGCAGTAATATTAAATTTGCTGAGTAAACTCAAGATCTGTTTGGTAAAAGGAGAGCTAGGCTTTCTAAGAGATGGTAAGTGAGGGGTATGTGCTAAAGCTGGTATCACTGGCCTAGGACCAATCCTGAGTGACATGCTTGCTTACTTCCTTAAAGGCCTGAATAAAGTCACCTAGCTTTGTCTCCATACTTCAAGAAGAGGAGGTATACAGGTTAGGGCTAACTTGTGAGCAAAAGGCTTAGAAGTGTCCATGCCCAAGTCCTAATGCTCATATCACATTTCCTGAATATCTCACCAGAACCAGATTGTTCTAGTCCTAGTTCCTTTGGACCAGACATGGATAAAGCTCCCGCCTGGGTCTGCATACCCTGCCCCAGTGTGGGCCCATGACCAACTCTTGAGGCTCTCTCCTTGCTCAGAAACTTCTCCTCTGTGAGAACACACAGGGCCAGCAAGGCCACTGGCCCCGTCTGTCTGACCATTCTTCTTTTGGCTACGTCCCTGAGCTTTACCATCAACAGTGACAACCTTATTTTTGACCGCAGCAGCAGCAGCATCCTTTATAGACTGCAAGGCCTTGGGCAACTTCCCAACTGTTCTGTACCTCAGTGCCCCCATCTATAAGTTGGAGATCATACTAAGAGCACCTACTTTGTTGGGTTGTTTTAAAGATTAAAGGGGTTAACACATGCAAAGCTGTTAGAACAATATCTGGTACATGATAAATGCTTCCAATGTTAACTATTATTATCATTAGATGTTCTTTTCCTCTTGTCCTATGTGACCCTAAGAGCATTATGAGGTCAGCTGGGCCAACAGGGTTAGAAACCTCTTCACAGGAGGCAACATGTTCTGGAGAGGGAGGGTCTCTGCCCTAGGGCACCCTGCTGGTCCAGGTGCTGGGCCAGAGCCCAGTTCTTTTGAATCTATCTCTGGAACTCTGGGTGAGGTCCCCTGTGATTTTTAGGACTTGACCCCAGACCACACTGGTGGCTGATTCTGTTTTGCCTTTGAATTTTTCACTAAAAAGGATTCTATAAACAATCTGAGATTTTGACTATGTCATAGTCAGATTGGAATATGTCACTCCATTTATATATGTAAACCTGTTGAGTGTACACCTTGGTGTGACTACAGATTTGGCATCCTTGAGAAAGAGAATGGGTGAAGACATTTCATCTTTTATGTCTGTCATGGAACTGCTGTTATTATTGGCTCTGAGACCATTCTAATTCCTTTGTACCATCGCCCAGTTTTCCTATTGAGGAACCCCCATCTGTTATGGGGCAAGGGGCAGGATTTTTAATCCTTACTCTTGTTTCCAAGGAGAAGGGCTTCCACCAGAGTAACTCCTTGCCTCCCCTTTATCTTCATCTGTCCCCAGGGAGAAGGAGTGACTTACCTGTTTGGTGCATTAGGGAAGGGAACCCCCACTTCTCTCTAAGGAAATACATAGCTCCTTCTCTTCTAAGCCATTATTCTATACGGTTAGGACCCCAAGGGGGACATCTGCAGTTATCCAGTTCTGCCTGTGATAGGCTGGCTCTTTCTGGGATTTTAGTATTTAGAAGCCTGTTATTGAACACTGAAGCAACATTCCACAAGCCTAGTTTTACCAGTAATAATTGGGGTGTTTTGAGTTCTGTCTGCCTGACCCTAAATCCATCTCTCAAGTATTCTGCACTCAGGCAGAGAAAAGAGGGAGTGTTGTTTATTAGGCCCCCACCACTTCCAAAACCCTCTCCAACTCTCAGCCCCACTCCTCAAGCCTGAACTGCCCTGTGGTCCTGGAAGCCAGTGAGTGTATTCCCTATCCCTTTGGTCACAATGACCAGTTCAGAATGGACACATGATCCAAACCGGCTCAGTAAGATTCCTGGGTAGTTGTGATTTCCACTGGAATTACCTAGAGGAGCATATAAACCAAGACTCAGATTGGAATATGTCTGAGTCTTGGAATATGTGTGAGTTTTTTCCCATCACAGAAGAGCCTGCCTGAATAGAACTGAAACCAAAGTAAGCAGAGCTGGAAGATAGAAGGGGACAGAGACCGAATGGCAGTGACCATAACTCTCCTCCACTGCCTGAGCTAACATGAGTTTATCTTCATCACCTGCAACCAGAGAGCCATGGTTATGCAATGTTTCCCTCTCTAACGGTTTGGCAGAAAAGCCCTGCAACTTTCCGATGGGACCCCTGTCACACCTTGCTCCTGATACTGTCTATATTTACCATACACATCAAGTTCCAGAGATAATTCTATGGCCCTAGATGTCCTACAGGGACAAGTTTGAGCCCTATCTGTTATACGGACTCATTGTTCTTTCATGTAATGATTAATCACAAAACTTAATGCAAATGTGGTCCCTTTTTACCTTCAGCATATTTTACATATTTCCGTAGCCAATTATCATTTCTATTATTCTCTCAAAACACATAAGAAATGTACCTCACCACTTGCCTTGACTCCTCACTAAACCTCACTGTGGGCCAGAGAAGAGAGGGCAGCATCAGTCTGGCCCCAACTGTCATCGTCTTCTGGGTTTTCTTTTTTTCTTTTTAAAGAAAACGGCCATGTCAGATACATGGTACATATAAACCCGAGGATATCATAGAGGGAAGGTTTCACATTTGTATGGCCAGGGTGTGGTTTCTGAAGGAGCCTCCTCAGATAGGTATTAACATGGTACTACAGATGAGAAACCAAGGCTCAGAGCAATACCATAACTTGTGCAGCACTTGGGACTGCCCAACTCCAAAGCCCAGGCTCTTGGCCATAGTGCCACCCCAGCTTTCTGGGCACAAACTCTTGGTGCTCAGTGGGCAGAGAAGACTTCCATCCTCCCAAGCTCTGAGGTCCATTTCTCCATAGATCATACAGGCAGGGAGTAAGTTTTCTGTCCTCTGAACCTTGAGCATTCCCTGCCTTTATTGCTTCTTTCGGCTTAGCCTATACTGATTTGTAGTGAGGCACTTTTCTTCATCTTACCACCCAAAAGGTTTGATAATATTGCTAAGAAGGCTCAAGTTGGTGGGAGCGAAATCAGGACAGATTCAGTGCCAGTACTAAGTGGGATCACCAAGGTGATAAGGGTTTTTACGGCTGGTGAAGCATATGTATATGGTACCTGCTGAGTCTGATGCTTCTCACCATTACACACTCTATCTGGGACTCTAAAATGATAACACTTTTTTCGTGTGGGGAGCCATTTGGAATTATACACCAAACTTAAATGTGCATACACGGCATATTTTCAAGGGGTGCCATAATAGAGTACAAATAATTGGGTGGTTTAAACAACAGAAACAACATCTTATACGTCTGGAGGTTGAAAGTGCAAGATCAAGGTGTTGGCAGAGTTTGCTTCTTCTGAAGGTTGTGATAGGGAATCTGCTCCATGCCTGTCTCCTAGCTTCTGGTGGTGTGCAGACAATCTTTGGCTTTGTGTGGCTTGCAGAGATACCAGCCCAATCTCTGACATCATCTTCATATGGCATAAGCCCTGTGGGCTTGTCTCTATGTCTCAATTTCCCCTTTAAAAGGAACACCAGCCTTATTAGATTAGGCCCCACCTTAATGACTTCATCTTAACTCCTTACAGTCTCAATGAACCCGTTTCCAAATAAATTCACATTTTGAGGTACTGAGGATTAGGACTCCAACATAAGAAACTGGAGTATGGGACATATTTCAATCCATACCACCTAGGAATTTCACTTCTAGGAAGCCATCCTGCCAATCTACTTTCATGTGTTCACAAAGAGGTATTTTATAAGATGGTTTGGCAAAAGCAATATTGGAATTCTCTGCATTAAAGAAGAAGAAGGTAGATCTATATGTGCCACTGTGAACTGATTTCCAAGGTATATTATTAAATAAAGAAGCATCTTATAAAAGGCAGTGTGCTCATAAAACAGAACATAACTCTGATTTTTGTAGATGTCCATAGTGATGATCAGAAGGATGCACAATCCAAACTGTTAACAGTGTGGTAGGCTCTGGGGAGAAGAGAGGGAGTAAGGGTGGATAAAGGGCCATCTCGGGTTTCTGGGCACACATCTGATCATTTGAAGCTTTTATGATGAGAATGCACTCACATATTACTTGAGTAATACAAATAAAATTTTGGGTCCTTTCCACACCCAGTGGTGAGACTGGACCCAAAAAATGTACTTCTTAAGCCACATGGTCCCTAGAGGGTCTACACGGCTCCATGGAGAAAGTGGCTCTCAGAGTCTGAGCAGGATCAAATCATTCTCTTCCCACTGGATACTGAGAGTCTGTGCCTGGAGGGCTGGGGCAGCACTATGGCCAAGAGCCTGGGCTTTGGAGATGGGCAGTCACGAGCACTGCACAAGTTATGACACAGCTTTGGATCTTGGTTTCTCATCTGCAGGACCAGGTTAACACCATCACAAAGGGCACCTTCTGAGGCCACACTATGGCCAGATGCCTATGTTAGTATTAGCTCACATTTCACTTATGGGCCAGAAGATATGTCTAAAATTTACCTGAAGCCCAGACCTCTGGCATCACAAGCAGGCATTTGTGAACTCTTTAAGAAAAAGCAAGGCTCTTGATTTTGGCCCTAAGAAATGGGTAGAATTTAGTAGGTGGGGAGAGGGGACTGTAGGACTCTGACAGAGGGAGAAACACTCCTTCCACCTCCCCACATAGTCCTCCGCCTTCTCTATATTTAAAATTATTTTTTCCAAGACTAAGTCTTCATTTATTATCTCACTTTTTATTTTTTACTATTTACATATGTATATACAGTTGACCCTTAAACAACTGGGCTTGAACTACATGAGTTCACTTATATACAGAATTTTTTTAAAATAAATACAGAAGAGTACTGTAAATGCATTTCACCTTCCTTATGATTATTTAAATAACATTTTCTTTTCTCTATCTTAATTTATTATTTGTAAGAATATGGTGTCTAAAACATATAACATCCAAAATATGTGTTAATCAATTGTTTATGTTATCAGTAAGGCTTTTGATGAACAGTAGGCTCTTAGTAGTTAAGTTTTCGGGATCAAAATTATACACAGATTTTTGACTGTGAAGGAGGTCAGAGCTCCTAACCCATATATTGTTCAAGGGCTAATTGTACTTGTATGTAATCTTTACATTAATAGGAAAGTTTTGTGCATATACATTAATTTCTTTCTCTCTGTGTGTGTATGTGTGTGTGTGTATTGTGAAAAATTGGGAGGGGATAGAAAGGGAGAGTGGGGGAGAGAGGATTTCTAATTTCTATTCATCTCAGACTAGTTAAGGAATGAAGAAATGGGATCAAGACTAATTAATTAGAAATTTTGATTCCACGAGATATGTCACAAATACCCCTCATAAACGACCAGCTTTCAAAAAGATGGAGTCCAATAAAATTCCCTTAAAATGAACATTATTCAAATAGGCCTCTAATCTTTCTTTCAGGATTCAGAAAGACCTTCAAAGCCTCAGTGTATCTCAAGGTCACTGTTATAAACATCTGTGAGTAGTGAAAGCAGGTTGGTTATATGATTGTTCTGAGTGTTTGGATCTGGATAAAAAGGAGCTGACGTTTCTATCTTATTCATCCAGTGATCCGGTGGGTTACAGCTCTGTCTGCTGCCTGTGTAATTAATCGTAGGGCTTAGCTAATGCCTCCTAAATTAATGCAATTATCAGTGTCTCCGAATAACCACCTTCGTGCACTGCTATCAAAACACACTGTTGATAGATCTGCAGCCAAAGCAGGGACGCTCTGAGACTGGTATTGGGATTGATTTTAATTAACTTGTTTCTCATATTACAAAGGTGAGAAAAATACCGATTCTCAGTAGCTCCAGATTAAAAGAATGGAAGAGGGGGTGTGCGGATGGGCAGAGACTCATGAAAATAATAGCTACAAGGTATTTTTGTTCCAAAGCCTCTATGTCCACATACTGTGTTTTATTACCACAGTTGGCTGGGGCTCAGCCCAGAACCTGTTAGCCTGTTCTCTGCTTCTCATCCCAGGACTTCAGTCTAAGGAGTCCCTGACTTAATTTGCTTTGGGCTGTGGCGCAGTCTTGGGAGCCGGGCAACCTTTCCTCTCTTTGCCCCTTCCACCCTGATATTTCATTAAATATTTCATTAAATGTAGAGCTCCAGAACTAAAATAAGGTGAAAGAAAAAGCTTTTTTATGTTTGAATTTGTTATACGCTATAGCTTCACTTTTTTTTAAATGTATCATCAGATACATTTAATAAAATTTTGTCCCAAATTGAGTATTGCGTGTCTTATTTTTTTTTTATTATAGCTTCACTTTTAAAGGCTCATGTTTCCAGGAACATGGCCAAGTCTCTTGGTGTGGAAGGCTCTGCTTCTCCCCTGGGTAGAAGCATACTTCAAAAGGGGTATCCATTCTTGGGGCTGGGTCATGAAGCAGCATTATTGTGGCACACTATTCCAATGTAGTTTGCTGGATGTTGGACTGCAAAATGGTCATTGAAAAAAGGAAAGTTCAAATAAGTTTGGAAAATACCTTATGTCTCAGCATACCTCCCTCCTTCCACTACCCTAATATTCTATGTACCATAACATATCAAAGGCTCTGAGAAATCCTGCACTAAGAAAGCATGTTTAACCTTGTTCAACCCCAAAGCTACCCATAGTGAGTGGTCACAGACCTCTTCACTTGTACTTCATCCCTATTAGCACTGGGCAGAAGTAGTATAAGGTAGAACTCAGAAGAGGCACTTTCCTGCTGGGGGATGAACCTGAGAACAGGGCCTTACCTGGAGACCTCAGTTTTCCCCATCTCTGTCACTACTTACTATGTAACTTTGGCAAGTTCCTTCCTCTCTTTGGACCTCAGACTTCTCTTATGCATGAAGAGGTTCTGCTCTTGGATTCTATGCCTCTTTTGGGACCGCGGCCCAGTCAACTCAGTTAAAAACCAGAGGATATAAAGGGACAGGGAAATAGGGGAAGAGAATGATTGAAGGAAAGAAGACATAGAAAAGAAAGGGATGTAGCTTCATAGTGAGACCATCCTGAAGAAGATGGTTTTCTTTGCAAAGGGTTTGGGTTAGCAGTAAAGAATTTAACATCCCCTCTTCTAACAGCCTCTGGTGCTGTCAGGAAGGGGGCAGACTGATCATCTTTCATGTCTGCAATGCCAACATGGCTTCTAGAAAGCTCGTCCACTACCAGGAGCTGCTACTTTTTTTTAATTTTTTTTAATGTTTATTTATTTTTGAGAAAAACAGAGCGTAAGCAGAGAGAAAGGAGACACAGAACCTGAAGCAGGCTCCAGTCTCTGAGCTGTCAGCACAGAGCCTGACGCGGGGCTCGAACTCACGAACTGTGAGATCATGACCTGAGCCAAAGTCGGACGCTTAACTGACTGAGCAACCCAGATGCCTCAGGAGCTGCTAGTTTTATAGCCAGCATTCCTGCTGCTCACCCACTATTCCCACCTCCCAGCACCTATCAGTGGCTGTCATCTGGTCAGGACACAAGTGAGGAGGAAACACAATGTAGCCCAGTGGGAGGGACCCCTGGTCCCATTCTTGTAGCTTAAGGCTGCTCCTCTTCCAGGAGAATGCCACTGTCACTGCAGTGGAAAAGTCCTACCCCAGAGGTCAGCCAACTTGGCTTTAGACAACTCGGTTAGAAGAACGTTACCTTGCAACAGCTGAAAACAGAGGATTAATAATTCTCAATATGACTGTTGTTATAACGTTCTTCATATGCCCCAACAGGGGGGATTTCTTGGTGTGAGCAAAGGGACCAGTCTGCTTCAGAGGCAGACTGAGGTTTGTGTTCTTGGTGGAGTCTCTTTCTAAGTTGTCTCCCACTCTGCTCAGATCTGTTCCTCTGGGAGATGGGACTGGCTAATAGTAATAATCACTAATTTAATAAAATCTTTAATTTTAAATAAAAATTATTTTAATGTGAAAGAAAATCACTTTAAAAAGTCTAATATGGAGCCTTTGTTGTGGGCCAGATGCTGAACAGGCCATCCATGTGTGATCTTAACCTCCTCTCTCTGCAGACCCATGTGGTTGGCACTGCTATTATCCCATTGTAGAGATGAGGACCATGAGGCCAGAGCAGACAGCTTCTTCTTATCGTCTGTCTGCTTAGAGCAGAAGCTCCATCCTTGGTTGTCCCTCTTACCTAATCTGCAGGTTTTAATGCCTCCTTAATTAAAAGGACAGATTTCAACTGACTGGTCCTTTTGGTGTTTTACAGTTCTGAAATCTCAGATGACTGACTTTGTATGTTCAGACTTCTTTTGTTAACTGGCCAGTGGTTGCTGTTCCAGCACCATGGCCCTTCTGGTTCCTGATGTCACTGATTGGAGCCCACTGGGTGGAAGTCTCTGCAACAGTGACTGACAGGTGGAGCACACTTGCCTCCAGTTACACAGCCCCAGGAAGTCCCACCTCACCTCCTTCTGAGGGTGAGCTTCTAGTGAGCTGACCTGTCCTATACCACATGACCCAGCTACCCTGGTGTAGCTGGTTGGATCAGCCAGGGGGAGCCTGTCCCCCAGTCAGGCCAGCAAACCATAGAAAAGTTTGGTGTGCAAATTCTGCAAGCCAAAGTTTCCTATACTTGTGACCACTGGCTAAATCTATCATAGCCTCACTTTTGAGGACTTTGAACTTGAGTTGTAGAAACTGAGAAGTTGGTAGATGGTAGAGCCTGAGACAAAGAGCCACAGAGAGAAAAAAGTAGAAGACATGAAGGGACAGAAGGCAAAGGGAAAACAAGAGGTGGTGGCGGTGGGAATGGTGGGGGCAGAGATGAGATCGCACATACCAAGTATGGTGGGAGAGAAACACTTGGGGCTAGGGAGTAAAGGGTAGTCCTGATGAGGGAGTAACATGAGGTCCAGCTGCTGGAGTTGCCACCAAACCCCCTGCATCCATCCTGGGTTCTGGAGGGAAGCTGGCCCGCTTTCCCTACTCTGCCCTGTATCCTAACATTAATCCTATGTAATCTTGGTGAGGGGCTGGAATCCTGGTCCAGGAGCCAAAAAGCAAGTGAACGCACCTCATGACTCTTGCGCTCTGCTAATGACTTTAGCTCATTAGGTGAACTGGCTGCTTTTCCCTGTCCAACTGAATCACTTCTCCAGTTCCTTTCCTGTCCAGTCCATCATCAGAGGAGACTTGATCTGATGCTCAGAGTCTCACTCCCTCCCCCATCAGCTGCCCCTCCCGGTTCTCGCTCCCTGTCTCTTTCCCTCTTTCTCTGTCTTAGTCTTTCTCTCAAATGAGACTTCAGAACTCCTTGAAGTGGGACATACTCTTTAAAAATGCCGTCTGACAAAGGTGTGGGAGGATTTTACTTGATAAAGAGAGAGCTGGAGAGAGAATTTCCTGGAGAAACCTGTCAAGTAGTTTCTTATACAAACCTGCATGTCCTGCTGGCTGGGCTGTCAGTCTTGGTGGAAACAGAAGGAAAAATTCTTGCTGTGCTCATTGCACTGAAGGCATTTATATCCCATCAGTGCTGGTCCCTGAGTATCCCAGGCCCCTTTTAGGAATGTCCCGGCCCAGTGGGTCTGAGGTAGGCCTGCAGTTTTGAGGCTGGAGATGAAAATGTCCTGGAGAGAGCTCTCATTGACTGCCCCCACCCTACTGACTCATTGTTTATGAACAATTCTTGAGAAGGGATTTACTGATGTCATTTATCCTGGTCTCAAAAGCCAGGCATATTCTCCTACACATCAGGCACATAGCAGACCATAATTTCTAGGGAAATATCTTGGAAACTGTCTAAGACCCTGTCACTTCCAACATTCTTGAACTTCAATCTTATATTACTTAGGATTATCTGGTTACCAGTGTCAGATATCTGGTTAATCTAAATTAAAAAAAGAAACTCACAGGGCACATGGTGGCTCAGTCGATTAAGCATCTGACTCTTGATTTCAGCTCAAGTTATGATCTTGCAGTTTTGTGGGTTCAAGCCCTGCTTTGGGCTCTGCACTGACAATGTGGAGCCTGCTTGGGATTCTCTCTCTCTCTCTTTCTCTCTCTCTGCTCCTCTCCCACTTGCATTGTCTCTATCTCTCTCAAAAAATAAATAAACTTAAAAAAAAGAAATTCATTGCAAGACAGGAGGTGGCTCATAGGAAATGCTTGACTACAAAGCTTTGAGGAGACAGAAACAGACCAGTTCTGGTGGACAAGGCAACAGGAAATGATGGGGAGTCTGTTCAAGTCATCACTAGTGAGATGAATCAGCAACCAGGATTTTCTGTCCCTTTGTCACTCTGCTCAAGGCTAAATTCTCATGAGAGAGAAGGACTAACTGGCTTGGTTGGGATGATGTGCCAGGCATTTCCAGGATCACCTTGATTGGCAGTCCTACTGCATGCAGTGAAGAAAGGGGAAAACCAAGGTCTGTTACCAGAGGAAGGGGACATGGTGCTATGCAGCCACAGCATTCTTTCTCCATCACCAACCCTGATTTTCTATATCTGTCTTTGTTCTATCCTCCATGCTTTGCTTACTATACCATTCACAGATTTGGAACTTCCCAACATTCCTCCTGATGTTTTCATCTCATCAGGTCTTTATTCAATCATTCATTTGTTTACTCGACAAATAACAGTGCACTGAACACCTACTGGGGTCACACACTGCATAGGAGCTCTGGTTCTGTGTCCCCATGACCTTAGCATTCTCTGTGGTCCCCTTCATTCCTTGGCTCAGTGAAACCTCTTATCCCATCTTAGCTCAGTCCATCTCTTTGACTAATGTCCAACTCTGGCCAGTTCTAGGTCCACACGATGTGGGAATAGTTAGAAAGAATTTGGGAAAATGTGACTCTCTGTATGAGTAAAGGTTTTGTGGCAACTTTTAGACATTAGCACCAGAAAGTGAGTCAGCATGTGCCCCTTAAGCAGGGCAGATACTTTTGGGTGAGGGGATGGGAAAGAAAAGGTATGCTGTCTGGGACACTGATGAAGGCAGCTTAGCTGGGTGAAGGGAACGTACTAATAACATGGGGTCCTGGGCACCTAAATGAAGTAGGAAAACATGCAGTTAGAAGTGAAGAATGGGACAGCATGAAGGAGAAAAATGACACCTGATGTGGAGTCTGAGGATCTACTTCTGTATCTTAACCATATTGTCTACCAGGTGAGGAACCTCGGGTCCCTAATGGGGCCTGTCTCCTAAGTTCTGCCCAGATGGAAAAACCCCAGTCTTCGGATCTGATGTATTCGTTCCACTCCAGATCATGTTGGACTCACATTTCCTCTTTATGCCAAAGCCAAAGGAAACAATTCCAACAGCCTGTCACTTAAATCACAGGAGATGTATTACTTTCAACCAGGGAGAAGCTTGTTATAAGAGGAGCATCATACATGCCCGCAAAGATGGGAACCCAGCTCACAGTGTCCTTGGCAGCCTGTCAAGGGGTCATCCGTCACCACCACCACTCATGACCACCTTTGTGGCAGTCACCAGCCAAGCTGAATCAGGCTTCTGACCCCTGGCGTGAAACCTAGAAAGAGAATTCAGAATTATCTCCTCCAAGGAAGAGGGACACTTAGACCCCAACCCCCACATCTTTTACAGTTTGTTAGGATCACTTTGATGGTTTCTCTAGAACTGGAAGACTATCATTCAAAATGATCTTGGACACTTATTCTCTGATCACTCCAAAATGGGAATGGAATACAACTGTCCCTCCACATATACACAATCAGAGAGGGCTGGCCAGGTTGCTCACTGGGCCATAGGAAGTCAGGCAGTCTGGGGCTGACTATTGCTTTTTGTAGTGTTGGTTGGTGATACAAGCAGATTTAGGAGAAAATTGAGGAGTTAAGAGGTCAGTGATATGCAGAGAGAAATAGATTTTGGTTCTGTCTTTGGTTGAGATACCTCTCCAATATCTTTTTAGGCTGTGAACCAGGGCTGTTTCCTAGAACACAAAGACCAATGACCAGGGTGAAGAGTATGGTGAGTACAGCACTCCAGGCCCTCTGAATGGCAGGTGCCAAGTCTTAAATTATGTCTGGGGGTGTCTGTGCTGAGTATTAAAAGCAAAACCTGTGGAGGTTAGAGCACTTGGCACCTATCTTAGTCTGTCCAGGCAACTATAACAAAATACTAGAGACTGAGTAGCTTAGAAACAAGAGAAATTTATTTCTCACAGTTCTGGAGGCTGGAAAGTCTAAGGTCAGGGTCCCAAGCATGGTTGAGTTCTGGTGAAAGCTGTCTTTTAGGTTGCAGACTACTTGTTGTAACCTCATATTCTGGCAGGGTTGAGCTTGCTCTAAGGCCTCTTTTATATGGGCCATAATCCCATCTATAAGGGCTCTGCAATCCTGATCTAATAATCTCCCAAAGTTTCCACCTCTTAATACTATCACCTGAAGTCTTAAGTTTTCAGTGTACAAATTTGGGGAGGACACAATCACTCAGACTACAGCAGCATCTGTAGAAGTTATATCTACCTCTCTAGGTTGTGGTAGGGTCTCAAAGATCTAATAGATAGGAAAGTGTCCTGAAAACTCTCATGTACCACATCAATGTTAGTTGTATGGCTATACAAGGATAACAGAGAGAATCTAAACTGGTCTTGTGTTTCCCTATAGCAGGGAGAAAGGCTTCTTCCATCAGTACGAATTCTTATTTAGCCAGTCTCCATTTCCCTAGAACCAAACTTCAGGCTTTCCCAGGCAGAGGCCACATTTTACTCTATGTATTCCTCAGTGCTTAGCGTGGGACCAGGAACATGAGAGAAGGTCAATAAACACCTGTAGAATGAGTTGTGAATATTCAGAAGGGATGCAGAATGAAAACTACAGAATATGAAACAAAAGAAGGTCCATCATCACAAATCTACATGTCTTTAAGGGTCACACAAATAACATTAATGTGTGTAATGGGTTGGATGGAATCCAACAGGAAAGGGTGGGAACTGTGGGAACTGGAGAGGGCATGTCACATCTCTCAGAGGCAGCATCTCATTTTCAGCTAATTGTTGCCAGGAGGAAATGTGGGCCCAATAAATCCAGATCTTCAGAGTATTCATTCATTCATTCATTCATTCATTCATTGAGAGAGCATGAGTGGGGGAGGGGAAGAGAGAGAGGGAGGAGAATCCCAAGCAGGCTCCACACTCAGTACAGAGCCCAATGCAGGGCTCTATCCCACAACCCTGGAATCATGATCTGGGCTGAAACCAAGAGTTGGATGTTTAACTGACTGAGCCACTCAGGCGCCCCCAGAGTATTTTGAACAAAGCCCAAACTCTACACTGAAAAAAATGGTGACTTCATATTTATAAAGTTTTGGCAACTAATTCAAATACAAAAACTGAACAAGACAAAGCAGTATGTAGAACGCTGAAAATATATCTGTTGGCTAGGTTTGGTGTGAGACCTAGCATTATGAGACTTTTAAATACTACCTCTTCCTTTCATGGGTGATAAGACGAAGGCCAGGGATGGAGAGTGGCTTGCCCAAGGAGGCAGAGCTCATGATAAGCATAAGGTTGTGGTGAGGAGAGTGGCAAGGAAGTGCTTGGGAGCATCCATGTATCTTCTAGGAAGGCGGGACTCCTTTCTGTCTCTCCCTGGGGTTCCTGCACTTCCTTGTCCAGCCTGTTGGCAAGAGGCTCTGGAAAGGCCAGGCCACAGTCCCTGATCTGCTTGCCATGAAGATGCTATCCTCATGTTCTCTGCATGAATAGCAGTCATTGTGAGTCCACCTCCCTGATTAGAGCCTGGGCACCAACAAATACAGCCAGAGGAAAGGACAGACTGTGGAGCTTCTGAGGAAAGGAGTTTCCCTGGGGGGCCTGGTCCAAGGCCTTGGCCCTGGCAGTCCCAAAACAGGCAGCCTAGCAAGCCTCTTAACTCTGTGCAGACAGGCAGAAGAGGGGCAGGGAGGAGGGACCTAGGAAGCCACAGTGAAGAGTAATGAGGCCCCTCCGAAACCCTCCCTCCTCTGGCCCCAGGAGCTGTTGCCTGAGACCCAGGGATGATATGTTTGCCCACAAAGCTGAATGGGATGACAAGAAAATCATCTGATTGGCTGAGAATGACTGGTTAATTAGGAAATGAAATCAGGGACTATGCGCTCAGAGCTGTTTGTGGGTTTGTGGGAGTTTGTTTGCTTTGTTTTATTGAGTGGGTGGCTTTCACCATCATGATAATAGAGAGCTGATGAACAGAGAAAACACAGGAAATGATTTGGCCTTCAGCCCAAAATGAGGCCTGCAGGGATGAGGATTTCAGTGTTGGAGGAGGGGACAGCAGCTGTTCTGGGCAGCAGCGCAAACCAGGACTAGCTCTTCTTAGCCAGAACAGACCTCCCCACCCAGGACACCCACCTTGGGTCCCTCCCAAGCTTTGGCTGCCCTCCTACCTCCTTACTCAAGTCCAAGTCTAAGCTGGTTTTCAGGTATGACTATGAGCTCCATGGGGAAGCTTGTACCACATAGGGATCCTCTTTAAGGAAAAAAAGAACAAAAATTTAGGTATGAAAGTGAATATTGATTTTGAATGAAGAAAGGAATTCATAATGAATAAGAAAAAATTTAAAAACTGACAGGATGCACAAATATCAGAAAAATACAAATGTTTGTATTAATTAACTGCTGGTATATCTCTAAAATACTTTTTTATTCTCTACATGTATTGGCTTCATATTCTCTTTGCTTCTTTACACATCAGTGATTAGAATATATGATTTTTCTATAGAGAGAATAGATTCTTTGTGCAGAAGAAAGCTTTCATTTTAGTGAGGTGTCAATGAGGATGAACTCCTTCACTTCTCATGGCACATGTCTAAGGATTAGAATAAAATCCCACAGGCTAGCTTCTAGCTCTGTCCATTCCCTCACTTTCTTCTGGTGTTTAGCATGTTCTTCTCAAGGTATGACTCCTGGCCTTATACCTTCATGTTGTAATGCCAGGTGAGTCAGTAAGAGTGAGAGCCTGAATATCCCTGGAAGCCATATCCACACCAGAAAAGTTGGCAATAGCTTTACTCTACATGAAATTAACAGAGCTCTCTCTATATACCCCACTACACTCATGCTAAATGTAATTCTAACCCAATTCTTAGCCAGATCCTCCTGTCCAACACCTCCTGCCACAAATACATTGCAGGGAAAAGAAACAGCAGTCTTAACTGATGTGGTTCAAATGTCTTACTCTTGCAACCTTTACAAAAACATCTGGGCATGTGAACCCTTGTTAGTGCCTTTCCCAGGGTTTTAGAAGGAGTTGTTGCATGTGAGGACCCTGGAATTCCATTGACTTTCTGGTAATTCCACTAATAATCGAGCTCTGCCAGCCCTTTGTCCTGCTTCTCCTCCCTCTCATGTCTTCTCAGGTTTGGCAGAGTGGAATTCAAATTTCCAGCTCTGACCCACACTGGTTGTATAGCTTTCAGGAAGCCATTAGCCCTACCTAAGCCATGGCCACCTTGCCTCAATGATGGGAAATCTCCAATTGCAAAGAGAAAGCAAGTTTTCCCCCTTTCATGGGGTAAGTATTTGGCAAAAGGAAGAGCAGAGTTGGGCTGAACAAGTATAAGCATCATTTGGGAACTGCTGCTGACCTTTTGAGATGACTTGGCTAAGTATTGCCCTAAGTCTATTTTGTGGAACAAGAGTCAGCCGCTCAGATGACAACATTTATTGAACACCCACTATAAGCCAGACACTCATTGAGGCAATAGGAGTATAGCAGCAAATACTGAAACATGGCTCTGCCTTCAGTAAGCTTATTTCAGTTGTGGGGGAGGCAGGGAAGACACTTGAAAAAAATAATATTGTTACAGGTAAATGTAATTAGAGAAGGTACTAAATAGAGGCTGCTGCTTGAGAAGGCTGTCAAAGCAGATGAGTGATGACTTCGGAGACCTGAGCGAGGAGGAAAGACAGCCACATGAAGACCTGGAGAAGTAGTCCAGACAGAGGGCCCTGATCTACAGCAGTCTTGACCAGTGTGAGGGGCAGATGGAAGTCACAGCAGATAGCAGAGGACAAAAGGGATGGGTTGGTAAGGGAGCCCAGGTCAGAATATGCACAGCTTTGAACTGAGGCAGGGAGTTGGGGTTTTATTCAAATAGGGCTGAGAAACCACTGGAAAAAACAGGCACATGGTAATATCTGTTGTGAATTTTAATACAATAATTCTGGTCTGTAAGAAAAGAGCTCCTTAGGGGCGCCTGGGTGGCTCAGTTGGTTAAGCGTCCAACTTCGGCTCAGATCATGATCTCACAGTCTGTGGGTTCGAGCCCCACATCAGGCTCTGTGCTGACAGCTCAGAGCCTGGAGCCTGCTTCAGATTCTGTGTCTACCTCTCTCTCTCCCCCTTCCCCACTCTCTCTCTCTCAAAATAAAATAATAAAGACATAAAAATTTTTTGAAAAGAAAAGAGCTCTTTATATGGGTATAAAAGTGAAGTCAAGAGATAAGTTGGGAGACCATTATGGTGGCTGGGTTGAGTTTATAGAGGTAGAAATGAAGAAAGATGGTGGGATTCAGGATATAGTTTGGAGGCAAAACAAAGGTATTAACATTTGGAGTGGATTTGGGTTGTGAGGAAAATAGAGAGTTCAAGGATGACCCCCATGGTTTTTAGCCTGAAAAGGTAGATAAATGCTCCTACCATTTAAAGGTTGAGGAGCTTTGAGAGCTGACGGGTCCTTGCTGGGGCAGATCTGGGAGGGGTGAATTATTTATCTCTTGTTGTAGAACAAATTACCCCCAAATTTAGGGACTGCCAATGACAATAATTATTTATTATCTCTCCCAGTTTCTGTGGGTCATTCATTCAGGAGTGGGTTAGTTGTGGGTGCTGGCTTGAGGTCTCTCCTGAGGTTGCAATCTTCTTAAGGCTTGAACGATGCTAAATAACCTGATTTCAAGGTGTCTGCCTTACATAGTAGGCAATTTGGTGTGAAGTCTCAGTTCTTCCCCACATGGGCTTCTCCACAAGACTATTGAGTGTCCTCACAATATGGTGGCTGGCATTCCCCCCCACCCCTGCCCCATGGGTGCAATCTAAGAAGGAGTGAGGTGGAAACTATAGGGTTCTTTCTGGCTTAGCCTTGGATGTGACAAATAGTCACATCTGCAGTATCCTATTGGTCACAGCCTATTCTGTGTAGGAGGGACTACACAAGAGTATGCCTCATACATGCCCTTTATTGGCATGACCAGTGGACTCCCTCTGTTGCAAGTGACAGAAAACAATTCAAGCCAGCTTAAAGTGAAAAGGAATATATTGATTTTGAGAAATGGAAAGTCCAGTGGAGTATGCATGACTGGATCTAGGAGCTAAGATGAAGCTATTTGGATTCAGTGCTTATTCTTTCCTTCTCTTGGCTTCCATTTTCACATGGGTGAATTCCCAAGTGTGGCCAGATGGCTGCAGATTCACCAGCTTTATATCCTTACACTGCCAAGTCCAGCTGAAAAGAGAGCCTTTCTTCCCCAATAGTTTGAACAAAAGTGCTGGGCCTGATTCCCAATTCCACTGACTGACTTTAGTCTGGGTCCCATGGCAACCTTTTGGAGTTGGGAAGTAAATCCCAATCTTTCCAAAGGATGTGCTAAGAGTGGGATAGAGCTATCTTATGCTCCTCAGGCACAGAGGTGGCTGAAACCAAGTGTTCGCCTCACAGAACTCAGTCTGGTGGTAGAACAGGTACACAGGTAGGAAGGACAGCACTAGAGGGGCAGCATGTACCTCCAGAGAGATAGAAGGGGCACCTGAGCTGGTGCTCTTATCTTAAAGAAGGAGTAGGGGTTAATCTGAGATAGGGCAAGGGTGCTCCAAACAGAAGACACAGCATGTGCAAAATCAATGAATCAAAATATAGTGGTTTGGAGATGAGTAGAGAATTACATCCAGTTCTAGAGAGGTAATGGCAAAAGTGACAGAGAAATGATCTGGACTGGAGAGCTGTCTTGAACCACAAAGACCTTTCACTTACCCTTAGGGTACTGAGCAGCCTGTGGATAGGCAGTGGACAACCCCGTTAGGTTTCCATTCTCAGTAGGTCTCTTTAGCAGAGGGTAGAGGTGGATCATAAGGGGTCAAGCCTGAGCTTGGGGGTGGGACAGGCAATAAGGAAGTGGTCAGTTGGGGTAGTCTAGGCAGGAAGGGAGTGGGTCTGAAGGAGAGAGGAGCCAGGAAGACTAGCAGAGGAAGTGAGTTTGGAAGGCAAGACCCTGACCAGTGCCAGTGAGAATGCAGGCTCATGGGTTACTTGGGCTGCATGACAGGTAAGGAAGATAGAAGTGGCAAATCTAGCCCTTAGCACCTATCCCAGAGAAACCCTTGCACATGTCCCAAAGAACCTTTGAAAGGAATTTCTGTGAAGTGCTATTTGTAAACAGAAAAGTTAAAAGGGGGATATAGCCTAGATGTTCTGCAATAAGGAATGGCTAAATTACAGTATAGCCAGCCTGTGGAATACTACACAGCAGTATACTGTGTAGTAGCAGGCAACTATTTTGATGTGGAATACTAGGCAGGCAATTATTTTGATGTGGAAAGATAGCCAAGGCATCTTGAGTAGGAAAAAATGAGTTATCAAATGATATATAGAATATAATTTAAGAAAACAAAAACAAATGTGTGTGTGCGCATATGTAAATACATCTAAAAAGTTTGATGGAATACAAACAATGGATAATGGCATTGACTTTCAAGGAAATAATTGGGAATGGGAATGTGGTTCAGGGCCTTTAGCTCTACCTCCAATGTTTACATGTTTACAGTAGGACTCCTGTTGAGTTGAAGGACCTGGAAGACCCCATGGGGTGAGTCCACCAGGCAGCTGGATGTACAACTCCGAGACTCAGAGAAAATCCAGTTTGCAGACTCATTTGGCATATGCATGTTTCAAAATGTTGTGCTTTAATACAGTCTCTTAATTAGGATTGCCATGGTTGTAAGAATCAGAAGCCCACTCAAGGAACTAAAGCAAAAAAGGGAAGACACGTCTCTTAAGACTCAGATCCGAGACCCCATGGCAAGAAACATGGCCCCAGCAAAGTCTAGAACTAAGGCTGCAAAACCACCAGGTATTAATAGCCACTTTTCTCTATCACATGTTATCTCCCTCTTATTTGGGGAGAGCTTGTTAAAGATCTTTCCTGAAGCAAAAAGTTAATATGGATGGAGTCTTTCCATCCCATCCACCTCCAGACGGTTCTCTAAGCTCTACCATTTCCCCATTCACAGGGGGAGAAGGCCCTCGGAATACCACCTGAGAAAACCAGGCTGCTGCCTTCATCCCTGTCTGCCCTGGTCACAGTGGTATTTGTGGCCATCTGTTGGAGAGCCACATGGAGCCTCCCCTGTCCCCACCTCCTCTTTGCTAATTCAGCTCTAACTTGGTTGCATCTGCTTTGCTGGCAGCTTCATGGAAGCTAAAGGGAAGCATTAAGGAAAAGAGGAGAAAAAGCTGCCAGAGACTTTCCTGTGACTCGTTGCTAATAAAGTTGATTAGACTGACAAGTCTCTCCTGTTTTATTACTGACAGCATGTGTCCTCATTTTGATTTATCACCACCACACCTACCTGAGTCAGGAGTGGAGATTAGCCCAAATTAAAGCTTGGGTGACTCAGGAGAGCTGAGACAGCAGGTAGGGGTGGAGGGTGAGGGGGTAGGGGAGCAGCTAACATCTGTGGGTGGGTGGACACAGGCCCTGGCAGAGTCAAAGATGGAGGTCCCAAGAATTGACTTCTCTATCTGGGAGGAGAGAGGATTTTGCAGTTTCCTCTCTGGCCACAGAAGAAAGTCCATAAACAAAGCTTGTGGGTGTTGTGTGTGGCTCTGTCAGTCTCAGGGGGATAATAAATTTTAACCAAGACCTATCTCTGTATATACCTGGGAACATGAGCTCAATTATCTCCAAAATAAAATTATGCGTTCTGCCGGTGTTACCTTCTTCCAGAAATGCTTCAGCTTCTAAGTATGGGCTGGCTAGACGTGAAAACACTTAAGTTCCTGAGGAAGTCTGGAACGCATCTGTAAAACCTCCACAGTACCCCTAGAGGCCCTCTGGCTGCTCACAGTTCAAAAATTTACCATGTAACTACAAATTTTGGTAGTTTGATCCCATGCTTTCTGTTGCTCCCTGAGAAGCCCAATTCCAAAGATTTATCAGAATTTTTCAAAGAGCATCATTGTTGAGTGGTACATCACTGAAGGTACTGAAATTTGGTGTAAGGAAACACTTGGAGGACATTTGAGTAATAACTCTGAGATTCCTTTCTAAATGAGTTTTTGGGATACCAAAATAGGAAATTCCTGGAATAAATGAGTAGAACACTAATATTGAGTGAGATGGCCATTCAGCAAGAAAAACAAAATTCAGAGTTATCTACCAAGGACCCAGAGTTGACTGTCCTGTCCTTGCTGGCGGGGTCCTGCCTCAAGTCTTATTTTCTTCATCATAACTCACTGAGCATAGATCCTTGAGCACAGTAGACGTTCAATGAATGCTTGTTGAATAAATGAACAATGAGCTGATTGAAAGGGTGAAGTCCACAGCTCAATGGTTAGAAATGCCGGTCCAGAGAATTTAAATCTCCACAACTGAGCTCTTGGCCCCTACATCCAACTGCCTTCCTGACCTCTCCTCTTGGATGTCAAATAAGGATCCCAAAAACTAGACATCCAAGACAGGACTCTTAGATTGTTTCCCGTCTTCCTAACTCGGGAGTGGGCAGACATCCAATCAACTAGCTGCTTAAGTCAAAACCTAAGGGTCATCTTTGAATTTTCTCTTTGTATTTCTCCCTACATAGTAATGCATTAATCAGTTGCATCAACACTACCTCCAGAATATTCTCCACTTCTATCCAGTTCTCTTTCTCTGCTACTACTACCCCAGCTCAACTGCTTATTGTCCCTTGCCTAGCCTACAGCATTAGCCTTCTAATTGTTTTCACTACTTTTAATTAATTAAATATTTTACTTTTAAAGAAACAGAGCATGAGTAGGGGAAAGGACAGAGGGAAAGAGAGAGAATGTTAAGTAGGCTTCATGACCACTGCAGAGCCCAATGTGGGGCTCAATCTTATGACCCTGAGATCATGACCTGAGCCAAAATCAAGAGTTGGATGCCCAACCAACTGAGCCACCCAGGTGTTCCTGTTTTCTCTGCTTTTATTATTCCATGCCACCCCACCCCTGAGAGCCCATTATCCATGCAGCAGCCAAAAAGATATTTCCAAAACATAAATCAGAGTAATTATTTCCCATCACAACTTCTTACAGAAACCTGTGAGTTTCTAGATGATCTTTATTTTGACTAAATTTTAAACTATCTCATACAACTCTCTTCTTGCTATACTCTTGCTATACAGAAATTCTTTATTCTTCTGACCAAGATTGTTTTACCACAGGACTTTTGCATTTGCAGTTTTTAACTACCTGAAAGACCTTTCACCCATATCTTCACATGACTGGCTCCTTCATTTCATTCAGATCTTAGCTCAAGTCCTCCACCTTTTTTTAGAAATGCTTCTCCAATTTCTAGTAGTCCTTTTTTTTTAATGTTTTTTTTTTATTTATTTTTGAGAGAGAGAGAGACAGCATGAGCAGGGGAGGGTTAGAGAGAGAGGGAGACACAAAATCTGAAGACAGCCTCCAGGCTCTGAGCTAGCTGTCAGCATAGAGCCTGACGCGGGGCTCGAACCCATGAACCACAAGATCATGACCTGAGCCGAAGTCAGATGCTCAACCGACTGAGCCACCCAGGCGCCCCTCTAGTAGTCTTTTAAAGATTTTCATTATAGCATGTTCACTATCTGATATTATCTTATTAACTTGTTCATTTATGTGTTTTTGTAGACAATAGAATATAAACTACTAGAATATAAGCTCTATGAGCTAGTCTATATTGTTTACCACTGTATCCCCAGGGCCTAGAACAGTTCTTGGTACACAGTAGGCATTCTGTGAATATTTATTGAACAGATATAGCCTGGAAGGTAATTGCTCCAATCAAAACACTGATATGGAAGCTTCATGGTCACACTTCTTATTCCTAAAGGGGCCAGAAGCCATTGTATTGAACTGAGTTTGACCTTAGCAACCAAGGAATCATAACACATCAAGGAGAAGACAGCCATGGGATAAGGAAAGGGGTCTGTAAGAGCGAGCTTCTACCTGCTGCCCAGACTCTCTAGGCCTTCTTAACCCTGTTTTATGAACTTTTTAAAAAAATCAATTTTGCATACTCATCTTCTGGAATAGGCCTTCACTGGGGGCTTCCAAAACTCATGCCTTGGATTTGGAAGCTGATTTTCCTGACTGCAAACCCAGACCAAGCATGAGGAAACCTAAATTGAAAAAAAAAAAAACAACCAAAAAGACAGCCAGAAAGTCTAGTTTTCATCACAGAAGATAAAACTTGTATTGTATTGATTGGGGCAAGGGTAGGAAGGGTGTTTGGGAGCAGAAAACAGCCAGAAGCTCCCATTTCTGTCTGATCATAATCAACTCAGGGCTTTAGCTTCTCTATTTCATTACACTAGGGAAAAAAGAAAGCACTGACAACCCCACCCCACAATCAAACACACCTGCAGGTAATATCTCTCTTACTTTCCCAGTCTCTCTCTCTGTCTCTCTCTTTTTTAAACTATTTTCCTTATTAAACTTGCACTGGGTGAATCTCCATTGGTCTATTGATTTGAGTATTAGACTGTATCAAAGATATGAAAATACAAATTGTTGTTTCAGAGAGAAATGACTGTCTTTATATTGTTTCTGTCTCCGGGGTTCTAAATATTCCCTGGGTTCTCATGCTGCATAGAATCAGAACAAGGGCATCTTCTTGGCAAATATGGAGTAGATTCTCAGGGAAGATCTGAGCAACCCCTTACTTCTGTTGCTGAGTGGTCCAGTAGCAGGTCAAAGATTTTTCTACTTACAATTTTTTTTAACTCTATATAGAGTCTGGTCAGAATGAAATCTGCATCAAGACATTACCTGGATATGTTGTTTCAGCACTCAAATCTTAGGAGTGGCCTCTGTGTGGGACTCCATCACTGATTAACCAAGATGCTGAGAAGCTCCCTTCATTAATGTCTTCTGTGTGTCAGAGGGCTGGTGCATATAATTGTTGTTGACAAGCGTGAAGTCAACTCCTAGAAGATGGAACAGTGAGATGCAGAGGAGAATGCAGATAGTGATGGAGGAAGGCAGAGAGGGAGGAAGGGGCAGTTAGCTGGTAGGTTTTCTGCTGATTCTTAGAAGCAGGTAAAAGAGCTCTCAAGCAGAACTGGAATTATGTTCAGTTTATGGGTCTTTAAAGAAGCACTGGTCCATGATGCCTGTGGTATTCTTTCTCCTTTATCTGCACTGATTTAGCCTGGGCCTCTGTGTGTACTCTGGCTGTACAGATCATGACCTGGAACAAGATGCCTGGTTGATGGGCACGTGGGACTGAAATGTAGCTGATGCTCTGCTCACCATGCTGGGTAGCCCTAGCATAGGGCTGTGTCAGCCCTAATAAAGGAGTGCCCTTAAAAGTAATACTGGGCCCCTGGGTGGCTCAGTTGGTTAAGCATCCAACTCTTGATTTCAGCTCAGGTCATGTTCTCACAGTTCGTGAGTTTGAAGCCCATGTCAGACTCCACACTGACAGTGTGGAGCCTGCTTGGGATTCTCTGTCTCCCTCTCTCTCTGCCCCTCCCTAACTCGTGCTTTCATGCTCTCTCACTTGCTCTCGCTCTCTCTCTCTCTCTCTCAAATAAACTTTAAATAAAATAAAAATAATCTTCTCTATGATAGTGCTTCTAGTTAAGGTACTTTTAAATAATTTTCACAAAGATGAAGTATGTTCTGGCAGCTGCTCTGAATCTATAATTCCCACCTTCCATGCGCCGTTTGCTTTCATTCCACTTTTACAAAGTACCCTAAATTTGTGTACTCCTCATCTCCTTCATGTCAATTTAATTCCCTCCATAAAACTTTTTCCTCTCAAGCATTGTATTTTTCATCTATAGAAGTTCAATTTTGGTCTTTTTCTATTTTTCATTTTCTGTCCTTAATATATTTGGACTTTCTTCTATCTTCTTAAAGACATGGAGTATATTTACAGTAGATATTTTAATGTCCTTGTCTACCACTTATATTATCTGTGTCATTTCTTGGCCTGTTTTTGTTGGTTAATTTTTATTTTCATTATTAGTTGTATTTCCTTACTCTTTGCATGTCTGATCATTTTTGGCTGAGTATCAGACATTGTGAATTTTACCTCATGTGCTGGATTTTATGTATTCTTTTAAATGTTCTTGAACTTTGTTCTGAGACTCATTTACATTACTTGTAAAGAGTTTGAGGCTGTTAAGACTTGATTTAAGCTTTATTAGGCTGGATCACATCAGTCTTTAGTATAGAGCTAATTTGACCTTCCTGAGGCAATTTATTTCCGAGTACTCCACCCGATCCTTGTGTATTAGGAGATTTCTCTATTCTGGATTTTGGGAATGTGAGCTATTCCCAGTGCTGTCTGAGTTCTAGGAATTATTTTGTCTTTTCATTTCCAAAGGTTCTTTTCCCAGCCTTGGATATTCTCCACATATGCAGTTCAGGACTCTCTTGAATGCTAGAGGGGGACTCTCCAGAGACCTCTCTGTGTAAATCTCTCCTGTATGGTACTCTGCCCTGAAAACTCTAGTTCCTTTGGCCTCTTTAAACTTCCAGTTCTATCTTTTCAACTCAGAGAGACCACCAGGTTCTGCCTGGGATGCCCCTCTCTGCACTGCAGTCTGGAAACTCAATTCAGACAGTAAGCTGGCAGAATTGAAGGGCTCACACTATTTGTTTCCCCCTTCTTCAGGAATCCTGCATCAACTCTAACACATGTCTAGAAACCATTTACTATATATTTTGTCTGGTTTTTTAGTTGTTTAAGGTGGGAGGATAGATCTGATTTCTGTTCCTCTGTCTTGGCCAAAAGCCAAAGGGCTTCATATCAACCTATTAAATGATTTTCTATCCAAATATATATTGCTTTAATATTCAAAGCATCTTTTGTTTGTTTGTTTGTTTTGGCAACAACCAGGTGGCTTCAGCAGTACAGATATTAATATCCTCATTGTAAAAGTAGAAGAACTGAAGGTTAAAGAGTCCAAGGTGCCTGCCTGAGAAAATCATGCAGCTTGTGAGTGCTAGAGACAGAATCTAGAACCCAAGCTTCTAAACATGTTCTTGTCCTACTGGATCACTGTGCATTTCTCCGCTTCCTCAGGTCTCACGAGTACATCAATCATACTTAGGATTTTGGAAATAAAAAAATTTCCCCAACACCTTTCATAGGGGCTCAATAAATACTTGTTGAGTGAGCAGAAAAGACAACAAGTTCCCAGGTACTAAAACTCTTTGATATCCAAGGGTCTGAGGCAGGGTTTTCTTGGACATATGAGCTGGTGTTTCTGCTGCCCCATTTTTTCATCAAGACTTGCAAGTGACACAAAACCCAAATTAAATTGGTTTAAGGTGTGTGTGTGTGTGTGTGTGTGTGTGTGTAAGCTTACCAGGTTAGGTTGGTTTCAGGCATGGCTAACTTCAGCTCAAGTGCCACCTATTCCAGAAAGTTTCTCTGGATCTCCAATTAAGCTCTTTTCTTCATATTCCCATAGAACTTTGATTTCCTTCATGGCTTATTACAAAGTTCTCATTGTAGTACTGGTGATAATGATAGTAATAATGATTGGTGATGAGGATGGTGATGATGACAATACAGATAACACTTACTAAGCATGTAATACCTACTGGGAAGTTCACATGTATTTTCTGATTTAGTCCTCACTACAACCCTGATATAGGCACTATTGTGACCCTCACTTTGCTGAGAATAAACAGAGACACAAAGACCAGAAGCTAGGCCACTTGCTAAATAAATACAGTTGATCTCTACCTCTGGCTTCTGGCTACTCAGTTCAGGCCAGGCTGGGATTTTGAACCCAGAAATTCTGATTCCAGAGCCCTGCTGACAACCTCATTGTACTACACCTATCATAGAACTACACACCAACCTAGGTATATATACCTAAACAAGGTGGTGCTCATTTTCCCAAACAGCACAAGTTCCTGGAAAAAGACTTGGGTCTTGTTCATCTTTCCATTCCCACATTGTCCAGAATTTTGTCCAGCACATAGTGGCTTTTTGCACCCATCCTGGATTGAGTGTCTAGAGCAGTACTTATATCCTGAGGTAGAAATGAGGTTGTTTACATCACAGCCTCTCCTCTCCCTGGCTCATCTTTTCCTGCATTGAAACTAATAGCTCATGTAAACAGTATTAATCTTTTGGAATAGCCAGCCACTTCAGCAGAGGGACTGTGAAAATCTCAGCTCAGGATCTGCATGTATGGGAGAAAGCTGGATGATGCATCTTGGCCTATCATGGCTCTTCTGCTGTCTCATCCCATTTATCATCCATGGAACTAATGATGTGTCACTGCTAGAAACATGTCTCTATTTTCAGGATCAGGGTCTCAAGGAAGAATTAGAGGGCTTTCACTAGGGCCCACTGCCCAGGGACATGAACTGGAGACTACAGTTGGAGTTCATAGGCCTAGTTCACAAAGGGTTAAGCTATGGGTTAGTGACAGAAACCCAACTCAAGATGACTCAATACAAAGTCTGTGACAAACATGCAACTGGTGGCCAGGAGGTGAGTTCCAGAGGTTCAGGTAAAGTTCCTTTTCTCTTTTTGTCTCTCTATCTTTCCCTGGCTCTCTCATTTCTTGAATTTTCTCTATGAATTGGCTTTGATCTGTCTGACCACTGATAGACTCTGTTCTTGAACTTCATGAAGAGTAACATTATATTACCTAGGTTTAACATCACGAAACTCAGCAACTGTTAAAAGCAACAGTGCTTCTCAAGCCACTATTGGAAGAAAAAGAATTCCATGATGGTCTCTAATTGGCCCAGCTCTGGTCATGAATCCAACCCTGGGCGGTGATTGCTGTCTGTGGGTAGGGGAACTGTGATTAGCCAGGCCTATGTCATATGCCCATTCCCTGGCCCATGGGGAAAGCAATGTAATTGGCAGCCCCTCCAAAGCATGTGGAGCAAGAAAGGGGCATTCATTAGTACAAGCAGTTTTCGGTTGCAGGATGGAAGTGTTAGTGAGCAGATAAAACAACTGATATCCCTTAGGAGAACTCTGGAGGAGTCACAGGACTGGCAGGTGAAACATCAGTCCTGGAGTATGAGCCTTCAGCCCGTATATATATATATATATATATACAGTACCTATATCCTGAGATAGAAATATATATATAGGACCTGCCAGTCTCCTACCAGACCCTCAATATGAAAGGAGGATATTGGGTCCAATTTTTTCTTTTTTCTTAATTTTAATTGTTGTTGAGATCATTGTGGATTTACATGAAGCTGTAAGAAATCATTCAGATGTTTTATGTATACTTTACTCAGTTTCCCCAATGGTAACATCTTGCAATAATACCACAACAAGGGTATTGATGGTAATACAAAAATAAAATCAAAGCTCCAAATGTTTGGCTTTTCCCCAATTTTTTTCAACCTCCTCTTTATCTGGAAGCAAGAACTCAAAAGTGAGGAGATATTCCCATTATAACCAGCATGTTAAAAACTCCAGAAAAACTTGATCCAATGTTTAAAACAAGCTAAATCTTGATGTGGGAAATCTAGGACATAGCTAGCTTGTACAACTAGCTTATCAAAAACTTTGAGGCCACACTAAGGAATTTGTCCATGAAAGTCAAACCAGGGCTTAGATCCTTTCCTCAAGGTGGGAAGCCCTGAGTTTCTTAAACTTTCTTTTGGGCTTCTTGGCAATGGTTGGGCTATCACTCATTCCATATAGCAACTCCTGGGAAGGTGGACATTCTCAATTACCTCCTTCTGTTGTTCTTGCAGATAGTCCATTCAGCAACAAGCCCATACTGGATTAATTCACCTTGACATCCCACTTGTCCTTCCACCCTGGGGTGATCTTCAAAATATTGAACAACCTCATAATACAGCCCTTTGTTTATTGCAGCATTCTTTACAATAGCCAAACTATTGAAGCAGCTCAATTGTCCATCAATAGAAGAATGGATAAAGAAGCTGTGATGAATATAAAAAAGAATGAAATCTTGCCATTTGTAACATCATGGATGGAGCTAGAGAATGTAATGCTAAGTTAAGTCAGTCAGAGAAAGACAAATACCACATGATTTTACTCATATGTGGAATTTCAGAAACAAAACAAATGAGCAAAATAAAAAAGGAGAAACAAACCAAGAAAGTCTCTCTTTTTCTATATTTATTTTTGAAAGAGAAAGAGATTGAGAGAGAGCATGTGTGAGCAGGGGAGGGGCAAAGAGAGAGGGAGAGAGAGAATCCCAAGCAGCCCCCATGTCCAGTGCAGAGCCCAAGGTGGGGCTTGATCTCACAACTGTGAGACCGTGAACTGAGCTGAAATCAAGAATTGGTCACCCAACTAACTGAGCCACCCAGGTACCCTGAAACACTCTCTTAGATATAGAGAACAAACTGATGGTTATCAGAGGGGAGGTGTGGGGGGGAAATAGGTGACTGGGATTAAAGAGTACACTTACCATGATGAGCGCAGTGTGATGTATAGAAGTGTTGAATCACTATATTGTACACCTGAAACTAATATAACCCTGTATGTTAACTATACTGGGACTTAAATTAAAACAATCAAACAAATGAAAAACAACAGCAACAACAATAACAACTCCAACATATTTAACAACCTCTGCAACAGGGGCACCGTGATATCAGAAAGAATGCTATAGCACCAGGGCCCTCCTCTGTCAGTGTTAACCCTTCAGTTATTGGGCTATGGGGAGATTGGGGACCCTAAGAAGATGGCCAGGGAAGCTGAGGTTACAGAGGGGCCCTAGGGGAGTGCAAGGGATTAGCTATTTAAAAATGAGTATGAAATTATTTTATTATTTTAAAACTGATACAGCTTCACCAGTGCACACAGGCTGGGTATCTGCCCTGCTTCTCCCCTTACTCTAAACACTCCTGATTGCTGGTCATGACCTCATTCACATCAGGGAATGTACATCTCCATTACCACTGGACTTAGTGTCTGGCAATGTGAATAGGTGCCCTGTAAATATTTGTTGAGTTGGTATATGCATGGCAAAGCCTGTATATACAAGGAACTATCTCTGATTACTTTGAGCGGGAGTGATTTTTCTCCCTTCCCTGACCTCTTATGTAATGTAGACTGGACAAATGCATAAACAATAAGGAAGAACAAAAAAAGTAGAATATAGCAAGGTCTCAGTGCCAGGAGGCCTGCCTTCCTTCTTTCCTTCCTTCCTTCCTTCCTTCCTTCCTTCCTTCCTTCCTTCCCTCCTCCCTTACTTTTCTTCATCTTTTTTCAACAAGCTTTGCTTTGCTCTAAACAGTGGGGATAGAGCAGTAAACCAGACAGAGGATGTACCTCCCCACATGGAACACTCTGGGAAAATAGAGTGCAGAGCCAGCAGGGAAGTCTGTGTGGATGAGGGGGTCTTATAAATGAATAGGGTTTGGGGATTAGGAACAAGGTATAAGAGGACCATAAACTGGAAGCAATAATAGGACCAGTGGGATGGAGGTGGGAATAAACATCACACATGAGGGACACGGTGGGCCTGGCAGAGTGGGCTGGGAGTGGCTTGCCTTGGGGAGTAGCAAGGCTTCGAAGAAGGAGATACATGCATAAACTAGTCATAGTTCTGGATCTCCAAGAGTCACAGTCCAGAGGAGTAGGTATGTGGTCAACTATGGAGATGAACGTGGCCGAGCCGGGGCTGGGGCTGTAGGGTGAGAGGCAGGGCAGGTTGTGGAGGCATTCAGAAACCAAAGGGAGAGATCCACTGTATGCAGGGGATGGGGAAGAAGGAGCGGCTTGGGAGATGGAGTCAATAGTGATGATATAAACCAGGTGAGGGACACTGGATGCTCCACCAGGTTTGAGGTAGTGCAGGAGGTAGCAATGGGTAATGATGGAGGTGGAAGTGAGGGGCAGGTAGTAAGAAGCTGCATTTTGGAGATGTTGATTTAGAAGTGCCCTCAGGGCCTCCTGGTGGGAATTCCATGGATGCTTGTTGGCTGGATAGACAGAGACCAGGGTGTTCACAAGCCAGAGAATGAAACCACTTGTGTAGGATAAGAGAATCATGGGTTCTGTCCTTTGAAAACCCAAAGGCAGAGTCAGGAAGGGCAGATGGTGACACCTAAGCCATTTCTGACAGGCGAGGCGCTGTGCCAATATTCCGAGCTGTGACCTCTAATTGGGGTCCTCAATCCTTTCTCTCTGAGACTGTCTCAAGAACAACACATGTTTTATATCTGCCTCATCCTAACTTCTCCAACCTCCCAGCACCAATTATTGTATCAATGGGCCTGGGGGATTTTCACCCAAGATGTTACTTCTGCTGGGAGCATCTGGCAACATCTTTAATTTTATTTGGTTTCTTCTTTTCTTCCCAAGGAACATCCTGAAGGCAGCAGATGGCAATAAGAAAGGGCAGATCAATGCTATGGAAAGTGGCCTGCTTTGCCCTTGGATTCTCAGACTCCTGTTCTCTGTTCTTGAGAGTGGTTGTTAGAAGTAAGCTCCTAAGGTGAATTATTTGTGTGTCCCAAATATCTCTTGGAAGTCAGAGCTTATTTTTTTTGGCTTATTTAAAGCTATATTTCTATACTTCAGTGCAGGATCAGGGCCACTTGCTCCAGAAATGCATTCACTGATCCAACAAATATTTATGGAGCACTAGTCATGTGCTAGGCCCTTTTCTGGGCACTGGGGATTCAGCAGTGAACAAAACAAACAAAAATATGTTCCCTCATGCAGCCTATGTCCTATGTTCTACATTCTAGTCATTTTGTTGACTGGTAATTGACCATCAAATTATTGATCACTACTTAATGCCAGGCAGTGCTGGAGATATAATGATGTGCTCCTGCCCTCTGGGGGTTTATATTCCAGTGGTAGTACAGGGTTGCATCACACCTGCACATCACCTGTGATTTCTTGTTACAAGCCTCAGAAACAGACCCTAGGTACCTCCAACAAAGGGCAATTTATTTCGAAGGCTGTTAGGAAGAGTGGAAGAGAAGGGAGGTGCAGAGGAGTGGAAGAGAAGGGAGGTGCAGCAGGTACTCTTGGTTGTACAAAGCCTGGACCATCTCTTCTATCACCTTTTTCCCGGCTGGCAGATCCCTGATTATAGACATGTGTTACCAAACTAACCAACCCTTGTTGCTAAGTCTCTGAATGGCTGGTCATATGAGACAATGAAATCTCCACATTCTTTTCAGAAGGCTGTTACTTGTAACCAGGAGCAGCCTAATTGAAAACAAGTGACAGAACAAGGCTTAGAAACAGGCAGGACACAGAAAAACAACATTCTTGTGGCCAGAATTAATGGCCCCACCACCCAGAACACTTGAAAAGGAAGATTTTCTCTAATAAAGATACAGTTGTAATTAAAGGAGAAAATTGGCTCTGGGAGACAAAATCAAACAGTTGTGCATTACATTCTATGAAATGAAGATGTGAAGAACCAGCACTTTGCTATGAGTTGCTCTGAGTGATGCCTGCCTACCTTGGAGACACAGTACAGTGTGGTGGGAAGACTGGAGCCAGCGGCTTATTTTTGTAAAAATTTACATACAGTAAACCCAATTCCCCTTCTGAGGGTACAGTTCTATGACTTTTAGCACATAGACATCACTACCATCAAAATACATAACATTTTGGGGCACCTGGGTGGCTCAGTAGGTTAAGTATCTGACTTAGGCTCAGGTCATCATCTCGCGGTTCATGAATTCAAGCCCCACGTTGGGCTCTGTGCTGACAGCTCAGAGCCTGGAGCCTGCTTCAGATTCTGTGTCTCCCTCTCTCTCTCTCTGCCCCTCCTCCACTTGCACTCTGTTTCTTTCTCTCTCAAAAATAAATTAGCATTAAAAAAAACTTTAAAAAAAGATACAGAACATTTTTATCACCCCAGAAATTTCTCCATGCAGTGGTAATATCCTCACCCTCTCATATCCCTGGTAACCACTGATCCATTCCCCATCCCTACATTTTTGCTTTCTCATATAAATATCAAGTAAATGGCATCATGATGTGCAGTCCCTGGAACTATTTTCTTTCAGGATAATGTCTGTGAGAGCCATATCATTGCATCCATCAAGAGCTCATTCCTTTTTATTGCTGAATACTACTCCATGTTTTGGATGTGCCAGTGTGTCTTTATTCATTTATCCATCGAAGAGTACATAGCTTATTTACAATTTGGGAATAGTTATAAATAAAGCTGCTATGAATATTCATATATAGGACTTTGTCTCAAAACAAGCTTTTATTTCTGTAGACTAAATACCTAGGGTTAGGATTGCCATGTCATATGGTAAGCATATGTTTATAAGAAACTGCCAAACTGTTTTCCAGAGTGGCTGCACCATTTTGCATTCCTACCAGCAATGTTTAAGAGTTCCATTTGCTACACATCCTTGGTGGCACTTGGTATTATCAGGGGTTTTGTTTGTTTTGTTTTTTAGGCTATTCTACTAGAAGTCTAGTGGTATTGCATTGTGGTTTTAGTTTGCATTTCCGTTATAACTAAAATGTTTATCATCTTTTTATGTGCTTGGTGGCCATCCACATATTTCTTGTGAAGCATCTGTCTAAATATTTCACTCTCTTTTTAACTGAGTTGTCATTTTCTTTTGTTGAGTTTTGCAAGTTCTTTATATATTCTGGGTACAAAGACTTATGTAATTTGTAAATATTTTCTTTCAGTCTGTACCTTTCTTTTCATTCTCTGAACAGTGTCTTCTGCACAAGAAAAGCTTTTTAATTTTATGGAGTCCAATCTATCTTTTTTGTTTTCTTTTATGGATTGTGCTTTTGGTGTCAAGTGTAGGATCTCTTTGCCTAACCCAAGGTCACAAAATGTTTCTCCCATATATTCTTTTTAAAAAAAGTCTTAAAGTTTTATATTTTACATTTAAACATGTAGTCCATTTTCAGTTAATTTTTTATATGGTATGAGGCATACACCAATGCCCCTCTCTTTCTTCTACCTTTCTTTCTTTCTTTCTTTCTTTCTTTCTTTCTTTCTTTCTTCCTTTCTTTCGGTATAAGGATGTTCAATTATTCTTATACCATTTATTGAAGATACTATCCTGTTTTTCATTGAATTACCTTTGCAATTTTGTCAAAAAACAATGTACTATATTTGTATAGTTCTACCACTAGACTCTCCATTCTGTTTTATTGATCTCTGTGTCTATCATTTGGTCAATAAATATGATATCCTCTTGATTATTGTAGCTTTATAACAAATCGTAACATTGTAGAGTATGAATTCTCCAACTTGGTTCTTTTTTTAAGAAAAATTTGTTTTGGCTACTCCAGCTTCTTTGCTTTTCTATATAAATTTTAGAATTAATCTGTTTATTCCTACAAAAGTTCCTACTGGGATTTTGATTGGAATTACATTGGATGTCTAGATAAGTTTGGGAGAGAAATGGTCTCTAACTATGTTGACTCTTCTATTCCATGAGCGCAGTATGTCTCTCCAATCTTAAGTATTCATTCACTAGTGTTTTGTAGATCTCAGCATGCATATCCTATATACATCCTAGTTAGATTTATATCTACTTAGCTATTCTCTCTTTTGGGAGCTATTATATATGTAATTTTGTAATATTTTAGTTTCTAATTGCTCATTTCTGGAACATAGATATGTAGTTGATTTTTTTATATGTTGCCGTTGAATCTCATGACCTTGCTAAACTCACTTATTTATTCTAGTTTATGTTTTTATAGATTCCTTTGGGATTTTCTGTGTAGACAATCATACTACCCATGAATGGAGGCAGTTTCATTTCTTCCTTTCCAATCTCTATGCCTTTTTTATTTTTAGTCTTATTAGTTAGGATAGGATTTCCAGTGTGATGTTGAATCAGAGTCATGTGAATGAACATTTTCTTGTTGTCAATCTTAGAATGAAAACATGAATTCTATTGTTTACCATTAAATATGATGTTAGCTGTAAGTTTTTTGTGGATGCCCTTTAGCAGGTTAAGAAAGCTCCTTTCTATTCATAGTTTGTTGAGAGTATTTATCATGGAAGAATGTTGAATTTTTTAAAATGCGTTTTCTGTATCAACTAATCACTTGATTTTTCTTCTTTAATTTGTTAATATGAAATATCACAATGACTGATATTCAAATGTTGAACCAGCTTTGCATTCCTGGGATAAACTGCATTGGTTATTATGTATTATTCTTTTTTTATATTACTGAATTCGATTTGCTAATATTTTGATGAGGATTTCTGTATCTATATTCATGAGGGGTATTGTTCTCTAGTGTCTTATATTATCTTTTCCTGATTTTGGCATCAAAGTAATGTTGGCCTTACAAAATAAGCTGAGAAGGGCTCCATCATCTTCTATTCTCTGGAAGAATTTGTATAGAATCTTCTCTAAATATTTGGTAGAATTTACAGAGAAACTATCTGGGATTGGAATTTTCCTTTTCAGAGGTTTTAAACTATAATTAAGTTTCTTATAGGCAGGGCTATTCAGGTTATCTATTTTTTTCTTGGGTGAGTTTAGTAGTCTGTGGCTTTAAAGGAATTAAGCGATTTTATCCAAATGGTTAAATTTATGTGTATAGAGTTGTTCACCATTTTGCCTCATTAAACTTTTAATGGCTGTGTGGTCTGTGCTGATAACCTCTCTTTCATTCCTAATAATGGTGATTTGTGTCTTTTCCATTTCTTTCAGAGCCTGGCCATAGGTTTGTCAATTTTATTGATATTTTCTAAGAACCAACTTTTGTTTTCATTGATTTCTCTATTTTTCTGTTTTTAATTTCATTGATTTCTGCCCTCATCATCATTGTCCCTTTCCTTCCACTTGTGTTGGGTTATTTTCCTCTTTTCCTTTAGTTTTTCTAAGGTTAAAGATCTATGTTGTTAATATGAGACATTTCTTTTTTTTAATATAAGCGTTTAATGCTGTAAATTTTTCTCTAAGCACTGCTTTAGCTGCATCCCATAAATTTGAAGTGTTGTATTTTATTTTTGTTCAATTATTTGTTCAAGCTATTTTTTTAAGATACAGAGGGACCATGCAGAGGGGAGAGGGGCAGAAGGAGAAAGAATCTTAAGCAGGCTCCATGCTCAGCACAGAGCTCAACATGCAGCTTGATCCCACCATCCTGGAATCATGATTTGAGCTGTAATCAAGAGTCGGACACTCAACTGACTGGGCCACCTGGTGCCCCTGTTCAAACTATTTTTCTAATTTCCCTTGAAGTTTCCTTTTGACCTACAGATTATTTAGAAGTAGTTGTTTAATTTCCAAGTATTTGAGAATTCTCCCCCCACATCACACACATCTTCATTATTGATTTCTAATTAAGTCCAGGATGTTTGGGTGTTTAGTCTCATGCCCTACAGCTGGGCATAGAAATCGGGCTATCTTTTGAGAGAGTATCTTGATAATTACAGCAAAAGCCTAAGAAATATTCACATACTGTGCTTTGATCCAATAGCTCCACTTCTTTACTTAATATCCTAAGGAAATATTCATGAATGCACACATAAATCTGTGCAATCCTCCAAATCTGAAAGAAAACCTAACTGCCCAAAAATAGATAACATAATTTAGTTAGCTAAATTATGATGATCCAAACAGTGTACTATTATGCAACCATTAAAACTTATCCCAAGGAATAATGTGGAATGCCATGGGAAGGAGCTGATGGTATATTAAGTCCTTTATTGTCTGTCAACTCTTCATTGGAGTGTAACTTCAATGAAATAATAAACTTAGTTTCTCTTGTTTATTGTTATTTCTTCAGTGCCTGGCACAGGACTTGGCACATAACAAACACTCAAATATTTGATAAACAATTAGGAGAAAAGTATCTTTTATCATTATTAGATCATGATTGTATTATATGTTACCTATCTATAAATAGTCTATATTATACACATTTTATGTATTATTATATCATGTTTGTAATATATATTATATGTGTACATGATATATGTAAATGTACATTATGTGTATGTATATGTATATAACATATATGTATGGATGGATGTATACATGTAGGAAATCTCTTTTTATGTGAGTTGCATTCTTGCTCCTACATTGCCTTTAAGTGCTAAGCATTTCCCCCTTTTCCCTGTGACCACTCTAGACCCATTTTCAATGGATACCATGATGCTCCTCCATACTGTGGAGGAAGCCCTATTTGGTGTGTGTTTACAGTCATCATTTTTTTTAGGTCTCTGTATCTATTTTGAGAGAAAGAGAGAGTGAGCATGAGCAGGGAAAGGGCAGAGAGAGAGAAGGAGAGAGAGAAGCCCAAGCAGGCTCCACACTGTCAGTGTAGAGTCTGACACAGGGCTCGAACCCACAATCCATGAGATCATGATCTGAGCCAAAATCAAGAGCTGGACATCTAACTGACTGAGCCACCCAGGTGCCCCAACAGTCATCATTTTTGATCACCAATTATAATGTCCTCACAATTAGTAGGTACAAGTCACCTCTTTTTTCTGAAGGATAGATATGAATACTTGTGACTTTTTCCTGAAGGCTCAAGGTGAGTTAATGGCAAGGGTAGGTCTTAGGCCAAGATAACTTGCTCCCAGCCAGTGACCTTTCCCTCCAATGCACCATCCCAGCAGCTCTGTCCTATCAGAGATAATGACTCTGAGTTATCTGGGGGCTCCTGACTCCACCTGAGGCTGTGAGCCCCTCATCATCAGAAGTATCTAGGTTTTCAGCACCACACAAAATGCCACAGTGGCCTTGCATTCTTGCTGGTTCTTCCATTTCCCAAATACCAAAAGGGCACAGTCTGCCATAGCAACGAAAAGTCTGAGAAATGTAATTGCTTTTTTAAAAGTATTAGGCAACTGGGCCACTTGTGTTTTCTACTTCCCAGCTTTTACAAAACAACATAAAATACTGCAAGGTACACCCAGAAAATCTCAGCAGGGTTTGGTGAAAATAAAATGAGTTTGGAAGTGAACTGGTCAGGGATCTGGTTCTGTCATTGTGAGAACTTGGGCACACTGCTGAATCTCTGAGCTCACTGGCCCCACCTGTGGAATAGGGATAGGTGAGTGCTGGAAGTGACATCACATCAAATGATAAGCACCCTGTGCCTGGCAAATAGTGAAGGCTCACTACTCACTAATGAGGGTCCTGGCTGATGAACATGCTCTAAATTCCCTTCTAAGCTTCCTGCTTGCAAGGGAAGAGCATGCCTTGCAATGAAGATGAGCCCTACCTAACTCAAAGCTGCCTCACCTGTTTGGCTTGCTTCCCTTCCTCCTTCTCTGTGTAGGAAGATATAAGTGGGACTTTTTACCTTCTTCAGATTTGTTCTGTAGCATTTTGTCAACTTGTAATTAATTATGTGAGTTGACGTTGGATGTCATTGAAGGACTCTTACGGGGAAGTTTCTCTGGAGCCCAGAAACCGGGACTCCTTGACCTGGAAGAGGACTTTCAAAGTTGATTGTCCATGCCTATCACAGGCTCAGTGGAGAAGGGCACTGACCTTGCCTAACACCATACCCTGACCCTGGTGCTTCCTCCATGGACAGCAGCATTGTCTCCTTTGTAGTGCCCAAGACTGGTTTGTTTCCAGTCTCCTGAGAGCTCCTCATTTGTCTCTCTGCACCCAGCAGTGAGTTTAGTAATTGGTCACTGGAAGCCAGAGTGAATGATGACTTCATTTGAATCCTGAGCTGATAGGCAGTTTGTGCAAAGGAAAGCAGTGTTCTCTCCCACCCCCACACAGACCTGAAAATATGCATTCATCAAGGGAGGTTTAGCAAAAGATCTTTGTTCTTGGGTGCAGAGCAGGCCAGCGACTTCGTGACTTAGTGTTTGAGTGGCTTTTCTGCTCCCTCTGCCTCTGAGCATCTGAGCAAAATGTTCTGCGTCTGATTGTCACTCTTCAAACAGCATGTTATTGTCATGCTCCTGCTTCTTTTTAATAAAGAGAAATGAGGAGGGTTTTTGTACATGCAAAATTAACACAAATCAAAACTGCTGCTATTCTTTGATCCATTCTGGACTCTGATCCACATCGGCCTTTTTATTTTCCCACTGAGAGTGTACCGCTCAGGAAGGATTACAGAGGGAGGAAAACCGCTTACCACTTCCCATTTGATTAACACGATTTAATGCGGCAATAATGCCGTGGAAGTTCATTACTTGGGAAAGGCTCTGATGCGGCTGCCCACAGTGTCTAGGGACCGTGTCTTTTTATTTAAAATGCAATCAAGCACCTACAGTGAGAGGATGTGTGAAATCCTGCCTAAGCTGGAGAAGGTGGAATTTCCATTTAATGTAGACGGACAAAAATCCCTTCCATTTGTATAGCCTTTGACAGTTTATTCATTTGGTCTATTAATAATTAGTGTGGCTTATTAAGTCTAAAACACTGGAATCAGAAAATAGCAAAGGACCCCACCCTCACAGTAATACGGCACCTGTCTGGGAAATCAGGGAAGATCACTCTGAGGAAGTGATATATGAGCCAAAATCATAAGCATAAGAGTTTATTTGGAATAGGTGACCAGGGGAGGGGCAGACTCTTTGAGGCTGAGAAACAGCCTATTGGATATTATGAGGTAGCAGTAGCCTGAGCTGTGAACAAAGCTGTCAGACAGCCACTGAGTCTGGACAGGTGGAAGGTAGTGGCAGAGGGGGGATGGGGTCAGCGAAGGGTCCATTAATATACCCCAGCAAACCCTGCCTCCAGCTCAGATGCAGCCTGTTGTGGAGGATGGAGGACCAGAGAATTATTAGGAATTGGTGGGCTCTGTCTCAGAACATCCCCCATCCCTCACCCCCATGGTGATCATCACCAGTCCTGGGACAGGTAGACAATAGCTCAGAATGCCCAGGCTTGACATCCAGCCCTGTGTCTTCTCAGATATGTGACATTGGCCATATCATGTGGCCCACCTGTGCCTCAGTTTCTGCCTCTGCAAAAATGGAGTCATTGTGGTCACTCTTTGCTTGCCTGTCAGCATTACTGGATAAAAAAATTAAAATAGGAGTCTCAAGCAATTTCAAGACATTGTGGAGAATATCAGGCTCCTGGAAATCATTAACAGGACACAGCACAGTATGAACTAGGTTGTTACTGACTGGACTTGAGGAAGGAGTCATGAATTACATTGAGATTAGGAATATTTTGCCCAATTTTTTGGAGTAAGATCAAGGTCTAGTGAGGAACTGGGCTATTTGAAATAATCCTGTGTTCGTTATGATCAGATACGTCCTGCTGCAATAAAACAACCCTAAGTCTCTGACTTAGTGCCACAAACACTATTTCTTATTTACACAAAGGCAGCTTCAGATCTGGTCAATTGTCCAGGGCATCTGTCCTATATGCTGCGAGTCAGCGAATGGGGCTGAGGGAGACTATAGCCCATGGCCATTGTGGAGCTGGTGTACCAGTTCTTAAGTGCTTCCTGGAAGAGACCAGTGACACTTCCATTCTCATTCCAGTGGCCAAAGCAGGTCATGTGGCCACACCCAACCTCAGGGAGGCAGAGACATGCAACAGCCCCTGATCTTGGAAGGAGAGAACTAGAAATCCACAGTCCTCTCTGTGCTTGGTCACTTCTAGTTACAGAGCTCCAGACACAGTCCTTCCATGGCCTTCCATCTTCCCAGGAAAAAATCCAAACCCTTCACTTTAACTAAGGAGCTTTAGAATCTGGCCCCCACTTTGAGTACAACTCATCCCACCAGAACACCTGCTGCAGCCAGACAAAACCCCTCTCAGGTCCCCAGGCTTGCTGCTGTCTTTCTTCTGTGACTTTCAGCCAGCCATCCCCACTGCTGGAACACACTTCTTTCCATTGTGAAGATCATGTCCTTTGAAAAACCAGCCCTTTCTCTCTCCATCCCCAGCCACCAAAGGGCTGGCCACTTCCCCTCTTTGTCCCAACAGCACTTAGCTGCACTGCCATCTGCCCTCCACTCTCCACCCACCAGTAGTCCTGCTTCTCCTTAACTGTGTTCCTTCTCCTCTCTGCCCCAGCATTTATCATCTTATGATACGCTATCTAATCTGTTTCTTATGGCTATTGTTTATTTCTTACCCTCCCACTCCATCACCTAGAAGCTCGATTCCACAAAGGCAGGGATCTTCATCTGTTTTGTTTGCAGATGCATCCCAAATGTCCAGACTGGTGCCTGACACATATCAGTTGTCCAATAGATATTTGTGGAATATCCAAAGAGAATGTGCCCAGTAATGTCCAAGTTCTCCCTCGTGGCTGTGATCCAGAGAAGGGAAACTTCCTTTTTGATTATGTTTTTATTTAGGGGATCTAAAACTCCTAAAAAATATATGGCATGTCTTGGTCAGCTTCTCTGCCTTTCAGGATGTTAATAATAAATGGAAATAAGTAACTGAGGCCCAGAGAGTGGAAAGATGGAGAGAAGGGCAAGCCTGGAAGGAAAGGCCAAGAGAACTGAGACAGGCAGCCCAGTGGGTGGCAAGCTGCATCTTCAACCACTGAGCGCTTGTGAAATGGAGAGGACCCTCACTGTCCCTGAGTGGCAACGGCAGGTGCTGTCGTGAACAAGATCAAATTGTTCTGATTTGTGGATTTGGACCAAAGAACTTCAGGAGAGGCTGGAGAAGAATCAGACACATGGAGCCACCTGGGTTTGACTCTGAGGTCCCAGGGGGAGGAGAGCAAACTGGAAGGATGATCGAGGTTTCCTCCTCATTTCCTCACTGGGGTGAATTCAGCTCTCTCCTCCTGCAGATAGCATCGTTTGCAGCCTTAGGAACATGCTTCCCTTTCCTCTCGCAGGCAGAAGGCGCACCTGTAATTAGCCTTCGCTGTCGGGGAGAAAACACCTGCGTGAGCAAAGGGACTTGGGGGAGGAAGGCCTTCCCTAACTGGCTGAAAGCCTGATCTGACTGTCAAGCCACCTGGGTCACGCTGGGTGATGGGGACTCTTTGCTGACAAGCCCTCAGTCTGTGGGAAGGTTTATCTGCTGGGCTTTTAATAAAGTCTTCACTGCAGCAGCTCACACCTGGTGACCTTTACCCTGTGCAGGGGCCCTCGTGTGTCACATGCCATTTATTTACCGCCTCGAGAATTCTGGCACAGAGGCAGAGACCTATGCTACCATTTTGTAAACGCTGGTGGTGTACAAGGGCCACCCGACCCCCTTCTCCTCTGCGGACAATAGAAATAGTTGGCCTATGTCTGGGGTTACCTCTGTTCCTCTCTCTGTACCTCTCATTCTTCTGCTGTACTGATTATATTCTTGTTTCTTTAGTTTGATTTTTCATCTGTGGTGAAAGTGAGGTATGGCTTCTGGTTTTGTTCCTGGAAGCATGTGAGCTAGTGGTAATAACATGGTAGCTTACGTCGTGTGATGCTGACCTTTCCAATGAGTCTCCACGTCCATGTTTGATCCTCCTGCTTCCCCGCCAGGAAAGAAGGACAAGGAGGATTGTCTTTCTGTTTGCAGATGGAGACATTCGGGCTCAGAGAGGAGCAGGGCCTTGCCTCCGGGTCCAGAGTGAGTTAAAGACAGACTGAGTGAGAACCCAGCTGGCCTGGATTTTGTTTCTTAGTGTGCTTGACAAATATTTAGTGAGTTGCTACCAGGTGCTAGGCATCTCCCCTGGGTTGGTGAAATGCTGAGGAAAAGTAAAGGGCTGTGCTCTCATGGAGCTTTTATTCTCGGGAACCCATCTGAAAATAGAGGTGGGTTTAGCTCCTGTGCAAAATGGTTGTCTTTTCTTGATTTGATTTTAAAACAAGGCTTAGGATACAGCATTGTTACCCTGTCTCTGTTTCTTCCTTTCTCCCCCTTCTTTCCTCCTTCTCTTCCTCTTTCACTTTACCTTCCTTTAACTTTCCTGTTAGGATTGGGGGAATCCAAGTGCACTGCCACAGCTATCTGCTGCTCTCTTTTTAAAATTTCTTTCCTGATTTCAATAACTTTTGATACAACACACCATAGGCTTTTCCTGCACAGAAACAAAAGGTGAAATGTTAGTATGACTTTATTTGGGCTCAGATTGGATAAGAAAGACCTTTTGTTCCCTACCTCTCATCCTCAAGTTGGCACTCGTTAATTAAATTGAGTCCATGGAAAGTGACCTTTGCGGGGAAGGGGATTCCTGAGAATATAATATGTTTTAATCAAATATGGGCAAAAAATATAAATAAGCAAGAAAAGATCTATTAGACAAAGAAACACCCTGAAAACTTTCAGATGAGCACTCTTGAAGGAAAGGTAATTTGCTTTTTTCTTTTGGGTGAAAGTGTACATATAGGTAACGAGCCACAGTGGTCCTGAAAACTGGGCCACTTGCACAAAATCACTCACCACCCCCACCCAAAGGCCCTTAGGTTGAGGAAGAGCTCCTTCCCGATTGATTCTGCATGCCCCGACCACCATTCCTGGTTTCCTGCAGTCGGATCGCAACTCAGGGTTGCCTGATTTCTCTGAGTATATGCCTCACCTGGCCACAAGGGGGCGCAGAAGAGTTGCTTTCCTCTGCCTGAAGAGGCAAACCTGTGAGGCGTCACACCTCTGGGCCCAGGTGTGGCTGAGGATTTGGTCTGCGGGACTTCGGGGCACTGAAAGAGAACTGAACATCTGCCTGCTCTGGGGGAAGGTCGGTTCACCCCAAGTCTGAAAACTCTCTATGCCAGGAACAAGACAAGCTACACAGAGGCTGCTGAGAAGGAATGCAACGGGAGAACTGTGGTGGGCTTTGAAGGCTCTGAAATTTACTTTGTGTGTGATTTTAAGTGAGCTACTTAGACTTTCTGAGTCTCAGTTTCCCAATCTATAAAACGGGGATATAATCTTATAAGGTTGTTAAGAGGAGTCAATGAAATGAAAAATATAGTAATGGGATGAAAGTGATAGGCACTGAGGAAAGATGTTTATTGTTGATGCCTGTCCCCCAAATGTGCTGCCTACATGGAAAATGGCATATCTCACTGCCTCTTTTCCCTTGTATTTTTTACAGAAAATTATAAGTAAATATATGGTAAATATTTTTAAATATTTATTTATTTATTTTGAAAGAGAGAGAGCATGAGTTGGAGGGGGGCACAGAGAGAGAAGGAAAGAGAGAATCCCAAGCAGGCTCCATGCTATCAGCACAGAGCCCAATGCAGGGCTCGATCTTATGAACCATGAGATCATGACTTTAGTGGAAATCAAGAGTCCAACACTTAACTGACTGAGCCACCCAGGTGCCCCTAAATATATGGTAAATCTTTCAATGAAAGTTCTCTTTGAATTTAAAATATACATATTCATGCATTCATGTAACTATTGAGTGTCAGGTACTCTGCAAGGTGCTGGACATAAAGTGGAGAGCAAAAAGCACACCCAGGGTGCAATTTTATGGAGCTTCCCATGAGCTTCCAATCCAGACCAGCAATGTCTGGCGGAACTTTCTCTGACGATACAAATGTTCCATATCTGTGTTGTCCAGTACAGTCGCCATGAGCGACTCAGTGGCTACTGAGTACATGAAATGTGGCTAGTGACTGGAAGTGAAAGTGAAATTAAATTGTATTTAATTTCAGTTGACTTAAATTTAAATAAGCATGCATGACCAGTGGTTACTCTCTTAGTGCAGCTCTAGAGAATAAATGTTATAATGTTTAGCACAGAGCATGGCACACAGTCAGTACTCAGAAAGTGCACATTTACTTTTCTTCCTTTCGCTATGTGGCACTTGGTACCTTGTGCATAATTCCTCTGCTACTATTGTAACTTCTTGGTGATGAGTGAGGTCATCCCAATAGACTCTAGAAAGGCAAGCACCAGTTCAGATTACTTTACGTATGCCTCACAGGATTTTGCACACATTAGGTGCTCTTTCAGTGCCTACTAAGTTAAAGAAAGAATGTGGTATAGAGAAGGAAGCATTCTTTGATGCCAGATATGAACTTAAATCTTGGTTTGGTCACTCCCCAGCTGTAAGATGGGACCAAGTTACTTAACCTCTCTGGGCCTCAGCTTTCTCTTCTATTAGTTGGAGTGACCATAATTATTCATGGGGTAGTCCTGAAGCTTCATGAGATCATGCAGAAACAAGCACAGCATAGGTCATGACACAAAGTTGGTCTTCAAAGATGAGAAATCCAATTATAGTCAACCCATGATGACACATATTCTCTGGACATTCCCAGACTGACAGATGTGCCCCCTGTGGTGTGACTTTGTTGTCCCAGCCTTATTGATTGGTCTAGGAACAGGCACCTGATTCCAGATAAGCCAGTCATGTTCTTTATTTGGGGTTTAAAAAATTCTAGATCTAAGGGAGAAGCTCAGCCCTTTTTTGGTGGTGGGAACTGAGAGAAGGGAGGCCCAGAAGCTCTCAGCACCAAGATACACCCAGATGGATGAAGCTGGTCTGCAGCAAGAATCAAGCCAACACATAAACAAAGGAACTGAAATAAAGACTGGGGAGAGAGACAGAAAGTGAGAGAGCACAAGTTAGCCCTGGAGAGGTTCATGCCCTGATCCAATAAGCCCCCAAGACCCAGATGAAACCCTGGTATTCCCAGGATTACATTGGGTTACTTTTCCATCTTTCCCAAACATTCTCCTTTCTGCCCAAACATATTTAGGCTGTTTTTTCCTCACTTGCAATCACACAAGTTTTAATCAAAACAGCAGGGTGGCTCAGTTGGTGAAGCATCGGACTCTTTATTTTGGCTCAGGTCATGAGCCCACGGTTCAGAGATTGAGCCCAGTGTTGGGCTCTGCACTGATGTTGCAGATCCTGCTTGGGATTCTCTCTGTCCTTTCTTTCTGCCCCTCCCCCTCTAGCACATACTCTCTCTCTCAAAACAAATAATTAAAACATTTTAAAATTAAAAAAACAGCAATCAATCTGACACTTTTTTTTTCTTCTGCTCATCTGCATCCCATCAGAACTTTGCCTTAAACTTTGTTTTACTTTCTATTTCTGCATCTGCTGTGAGATAACTCAGAACCTGGAGTGGTTTGGGGTTGGGGGGGGGGGCGGAATGCTAAGTCCCTGGGAGTTAATTAGTGCAGTTGGAGTTGTTTTCTGTAATGTTTATGTGACATTGCCTCAGGACAATTCAGTAGCAAAAGAGCAAATGCAAGTGTCTCTAAAGTGGTCCTCTGAGAGGCAGCCCCATGCATGGGGCAGAGAGTATGTTGAGTCAGGAGCCAGAGGACCCAGGTTCAAGTCCCTGTCTAGCTGCCCACTAAAGTGAATTTGCACATGTCATGACCTGGGCCTCAGTTTCCTCATTGGTAAAATGGAAATTATAACACATGTCATACCTGTCCCGTGTGGGGTCTCTGTGTTTGCATGAGAGAAGTCATTAATTCAACCAACTTGGGTGGTGGCTACTTGTGTGGTTTTGCAGAGCACTTTGAAAATTATATATTCTCTCATCCTTCTTATCCCCACTCCCTTGAGGAAGACCTGGGAGGCATGTCTATAGAAGGAGGGAATTTCCTACCTGTCCATTCTTGGGACCCTGATGGGCCAAGGAGGCAGTGGACTTGTAGCAGATTCCAACTTACATGGGAGCTTGGCAGTTTTCTCCTGAGACTTCACAGCACCTGGCACTGCACAGCTCAAACCTCAGGCTCACCTTTGCATGAGATAAGTACCTCAACTGGAGATCCACCTCCTCTCCATTCCTTTATGTCGAGCACCAGAGCCTCCTTCCATTGATGGGGATCCAGAATCAGTATGCTTGCTTCTATACTGTCTACAGTTTCCTGCTCCTACCACTTTCTCAACTGGCCAAAGCCAAGGTCATTGTTGCCTTTGGCACTGTGGTGTATTGACCTTGCAAATTTATAGTATCTGATGCCTTTCTTTGAGAATTCCTACCCATGCCTGGCTTGCTGCAGGCACAGGTGAAGCAACCTACACTGAGAGCTGGCAGCCCAGCCGGGGTCCTGGCCCCAGCCTTGCTCTCAGACCTTGGGCAGGTCATACCTCAAACTCGCTGTTCCTCAGAGTCCCCATCTACAAAACAGGAATAAAAATACCTGCCCTCCTGACCTGACAGATAGGAAATTAGATTAGAGATGTGAGACACAGCAAAACACTATGTGACTGCAAGGTGCTAGTATTATTTTTTATATAACCTTAAAAATTTTATTACAAAAGTGATATATGCTCATTGGGGGAAACTTGGAAAATGTAGATAAGAAAATGATGAAAATAAAAATAGTCCGTAGTCTCATCACCTAGAGAGACCTGCTGTAAATAATTTAATGGATATCTTTCTAAGATCTACATCTATCTACTTGAAATGGGACAACACTCTTTGTGCTATTTTGCAATTTGATTTTTCCACATAATAACATGTAATCCCCAGAAGAATGCTTTGCCAGAGATTAAACGTGTGGGATTTTTGCCCCTATCCAAAGCCAACACCAGCTAAGAATTGTTGAAGGTCATCTCCTCTATCCTCCAAAGAGTAGGTATAGACACTTTGGCTTCACTTGGGAGCCTGCCTCAGGAGGAAGGGCTGTGGAAGGAGACTTATGTAGTTGGGCCTGAGTGGTTTGAGGGTAAAGAGGAAAACCTGCCTGTCTCAGAGGGGAGGATCCCTGTGAGGTAGAGATTGGTGTCTCTGATTCTAAGAGATGGTGAGAAAGGGGTCCAGGGATGAGCTAGGGTCCCTGGAGCTCCTGAATCTCTGGAAGTGGTGGTGGGAGAGCAAATGAGTTGTACCCTTGCATGCCCAATTCCATAGGGCCCTGAGCCAAGCTTGGCATTGAAGGAGTGACATTGCTGCTGCTGCTGTCCCAAGAACAAGACAGTCTCTACAGGGATCTAGACTAGGGAGGGTTTGCAGCCACCCACCAGCATCTTGGACATGAGTTTTCCTCTATGTATTAGTGACTGGTCTACAGTAGCAGTGGACTGATCTATCTCTTGAGTTTTCTCTGTGTGGAGAGCTGGGTTGATCATCTGCTTCCCCCTGAACTATGCTAGGTCCCTAAGATTCCCAGAGAAGCTATGATTGGGAGAGGCCTTCAGAGGGAGAGACTAACTGCCTTCCTAATTATGAGAGTTAAGAAAAGTGAAACTAATCACAGAAAAGTGAAAGAGGTGTCAGTCACTCTTCGGGGTGGGTTGAATGGTTCACCCACTGCAGTGGGTTGAAACGCTTACCTGGAATGTGTGGACATGATCTGATTTGGAAAAAGGGTCTTTGCAGAAGTAATTAAGTGAGGATCTTGATATGATATCATTTTAGATATAGGATAAACCCTAAATCCATGACAGGCGTCCCTATCAGGAGACAAACAGGGATATCTGAGACATAAAAGAGAGGCCTCTCCTTCTAGGGCCCTCTACTGGCAGGATGCAACAGGAGGGCTGTAGTTTAGAAAGTCAGATATCATCATGAGAGCCACCATCATCATGGAGCAGAATGTAGAAGGGCAGATTTGGAGCTGAGAATCAGCAGATATGGTGTCTGGCATAAGAGATTTGGGTTTGTCCATAGCCAGTCCTAATTTTGCAGTATCTTATGGACCCTGTGAATCCCTTTCATGTTTCCAGTGGATCTACATTTGTTCAAGAAGCCAGAGTCATTTTCTGCTGCTTGCAACCAATAACCCTGGAAAGTACATATGATAGCTTCTGTTATCCTCATATAATTCCATGAATAAAATAGATAGTGTGATACCCATTTTACAGATGAGAAAATTGAGGCTTGAAGAGATTGTCTCTTACTGAAGTCTGGTCAGTGATGGTACTAGGACTAGATCAGTTCTCCAAGGCCTTTCCCTCTCAACTTTGATTCTTACCCAACCCACTAGGCCCAGAAAACAGAAGAAGCTCTCAAAGCTCCCAGTTTGGTGATGCTTTCTACTTTGTGCAGAAAAGAAAACAAAATATGTGTGGATATTCTTCACAGTCAGTATGGTGAGTGTGTTTAAGCAAAGTGTCGGTTTGCCCATTACCTTGATGGAAGAGAAGGGAGAGGAGCAACGTTAAGTTGTTGAAGATGTGGCAATTGAATTTGAAATAAGTGGTCTTTAAATTTCTTCCCAGAATGACTTTGAGGTGAGTCCAAGAGATGGGGAATGTTGTTTTCTGTCCAAACCCTCCCCCTGTCCTTCTTCAGTAATCTCTTAAGTGTCTTGAGAAGCTCTGGGAAAGTCTGCTCCCCAGGAGGGCTCTCTCCAGCAGTTTCCAGGTAAGGCAGGGGTTTTCAGTCCCTAAAATGAATCTCTTTAGGCATTCTTGAAAGTTAACCATAAAGACTCATTGTAGGGGAAAGTGCCTGCAAGAATTCTGAAATGGAATAAAATCTCTCTGAGGTTTAGAAAATAAAAAATGACTGAGACACTCTTCTATTGATTTTCTTCCCCTTGTCTCACACCACTGGGTGAATAAATTATTCTTGGAGGTTTTGTACAAATTACTCAATAAAGGCACAAGCAATGTGTCTGGTAAATGTGGTCTGCTTTGATTCCAAGTTCATATGGCAGACTATAGCGGGAAATGCTAAGGTGGAAAAGACCTTGTGGACCACAGAATTCAACTCTTACTTCAAAGGCATAAGCAATAGTAAGCAGGGAGACTGGGAAATGGACCTGGGGTCACAGAGCAAGTTGGTGGCAGAGTTGAGATTAGAACTCAGAGCACCAAATACTGAGTACAGTGTGAGTACCACACTGTCTGCATATTTGAAGGTTGGTATGGTAGGAGCCTTGGTACATCCCTCTGATGCATTTATTTTATGTGTCAGCTTGACTGGGTCATGAGTGGTCAGTGAAGCAGATTGCCCTCTTCAATGTGGGTAGGGCTTTAGGCAATCATCTGAAGACCTGGCTAAAGCAAGAAGGTTAAGAAAGAGGAAACTCCCCCTGCTGACGGTTGAGTCTTTTCCTGCTTTCAGACTTGAACTGAAACACTGGTTCTTTCTTCTTGGATCTCGAGTCTGCTGAACTTTGGACTGGAACTTACATTATTGCCCCTTCTCATTCTCAGGCCTTTAAATCATATATATAAATCATATATGTATGTATGACATTAAAAATAAATAAAAACATTTTAAAAAAGCAACAACAAAAATTCATTAAGTGCTTATTCTGTGTTAGGCACATGTCTAAGTCCTTGAAATGTATTATCACATTAAATTATTGCCATTCTATGAGGTAGGTATTTTTATTATTATTTCCACCCAACAGTGAAGAAAGAGAAGCACAGAGAGGCTAAGTAATTTGCCCAAGATCACACAACTACTTATTAGAAACTATACTTTATTTTTAAAATTTTTTAATGTTTTATTTATTTTTAAGAGAGAGAGACAAGAGTATGAGTGGGGGAGGGGCAGAGTGAGAGGGAGACAAAGAATCTGAAGCAGGCTCCGGGCTCTGAGCTGTCAGCACAGAGCCCAATGTGGGGCTTGAACTTGTGAACAGTGAGATCATGACCTGAGCCGAAGTCAGACACTTAACCAGCTGAGCCACCCAGGTGCTTCTAGAAGCTATACTTTACAGTAGGGTTATCCTAAGGCAGAAGGGAAGTTCAGAGGGAGGAGAATTAAAGGAAGCAGAGAATCACCAGAAGTGCAAAGTAAAATAATTTGCAACTCCATATGATTCCCCTGTGCCTTCATCTGGGCTAGCAGTGTCTGTAATCTCAGGCCCCTCAAGCTGCCCACACCCATTCCAGGCCAGATGGAGTCTTGGTATGGGGACAGGGATACCTAGGTGCCAAGGGAGGCATCGACTAACCCAAGTTATTTCTTTGGGCTTCAGGACTCTTTAGTATCTAAAAGAGCCCTTGTTCCTCTTCTGCTTCCAACGTGGTGAATATCCATAATATGGATAGAAGGACCTTTCAGGAGAAAGCTTCCCCTGGGATCTACAATAGTATTTAGGTGGGAGCACTTAGGTGGTGCCTGCTTACACCAGAGAGACAGGCTCAGGCAGTGCCTGAGTTCTGGGTGCCCTGTAGGAGTCTCTGGGAAGGATAGTAGTGACTCAGTGATGACTTGCATCTGAAGAGAGCTTGTCTCCAGATGCATTTCTCATCCTCATTCAGCAGGTCACTGTGACCCAGACTTTGTGCTCCAGAGTCAGAGAAGACAGGAGGAAGCAATGAAGGCAGACTTCTCCTCTTTCGTGTCCCCTTTCTCTGGCAGACCTGGAGTTTTTCCAAGGGAGCCAGTGTTGGATCAGAGGTAGGGCACATCCTCCCCACCCATTCTACCTGTCCTCTCTTCTTGGGTGCTTCAGACAGTCAGCTAACAAGAGTTTATCAAGCACCTACCTCCTGCCCCACACTACCCTGGCTGTTAGGGAGAGCACATTCAGTCAACAGGTAGATGAGAACCTTCCTCTTACTCAAGAGATCACACTCTCCTGTGGAGACACAGCTAGAAAGCAAGGACACAGATTAGCAATATCATTTCATATCTGAGAGACATAGTGGCATGGAGTGGGGGTGTCAGGGAAGGTATTTCTGAAGAGCTGACATGTGGGTTGAAGACTGAATGCTGAGTAGCCTCATGAAGATCAGGGAAAGTATCCCAGGTAGAAGCAACAGCAAGTCAAGGACCTATGCCCAGAAGGAACTGTCTAGAAATGTGTTTGGAGAGTTTGAGCAACAGCAAGGAGGCTGAAGGACCTGGCAGGGACCAGGGGAAGAGTGGAGACTAGAGAAGTTAGCAGGGGCAAGATCACACAGTGTGCAGGTTGTAGAAAGGGAAGGGCACCAGCCTTATTGTCTCCTCCAAAGTCCTGGGGACAAAATGCCCAATAGGTTGTCCAGTACCAGTTCCCTAGAGAAACTTGCTCCATTTCTGGCTTCAGGGAGCTGAATGAGGTATGCCCTGGAACATTCTCTTGGGGCAGAGCAATGAGGTGGTTAAGGATGGAGAATCTTAGAGTCAGGTGGCCAAATCTCCATGGTTAAAATCTAAGGACATTATCTTGAGTATGTTACATAATTTGAGTCCCATTTTTTCTCATCTGTAAGAGGGGAATAATAGTATGCCCACTGTTCAAGGGTGTTGAGAAAGTTAGATGCAGTAGTGAAATTTTAGAAATACCTAGCATGGAGTAATGCTTCATAAATATTACCCATCCATGGTTATTGGTTATGTTGAATGGAATATGTGAACTACTAAGAGGGTTTCTTGAGGGAGGTAAGTTCTTGATTTCTGTACTCCTTTTGGATTGATAGTAGTAGTAAAAACAGAATCTTACTGTGCCTTAGACTCTGTGCTTGCCAGTATCATAAAATACTCAGGACTGTAGGAGTAAAAACTATTCTGATCCCATTTTTCAAATCAAGGCAGTGCTATCCAAAGAAGTTATTTGACTTTCTGATGGTCCCACAGCTGACACATGGCAGAACCAAAACTGAAGATACAGGTGTGTCTGACTCTGGAGCCCAAGATCATTGCCACTTTGCTAAGTGGTCTCTGTAAAAATTCTCTCCTCCCTCCTTTGAGCTTCCCAGTTCTACCTACATGGTACACACCTCTGCCCAAGCCCTGAGATGCCACTCAGACCTTTGTCTTTCTTGCTTGTCTCTTTAAGGATATGTGGCTAAGTGCACTATTTCTATAGGACCCAACAATTTGTCAAGGCCATGTATATCAAGCATCTTACTTAACCATCATTGTAACCCCCACATCTCTCACCTGGATGCATCAGCCAAGATTCTGAGGGGCTAAGACATGGCTGATCCAACGGCACTAGCCTCACATGCCCTTACTTCCGTCTAGACCTCTGACAGGACACCAGGTTGATTTTTAGAGCTGGGACTGGTGCAGACACTCCCAAAATCATTGTTGGATTTGATGAAATTGAATTGGGATAAGGATGGAAGACCCAGAAGCAGAGGAATATAACATACCTGGACTCTTAGTCCCAGAGTCGTCCTTAACTGCAGGCTTCAATTCATCAGCCAATGGCCTTGATGTCATGGCCAAGGCTGGGTTGAGCCAGGCCTCCAGGAAAACCCAGCCAGGAACTGCAGTGCGGGAGTCCGCTCCACAGACACAAGCCATTACAGCATCTCTTGCATGCCCGCCAAGCTTCCTTCCCTTCCCCGCCAACACCTCCACCCCAACCCTCACCTCAAGTGCCAGCAGGAGCTCTCACTCTTCTCCTGGCCCCCACCCTGCTGCCATCTGCCAGGCCGTGCACTGGCCTAGCTGTGCCCAGGAGTGGGCACCATGCCATGGCAGCACACAGGCCTCCATGCCGGGCGGCCGGGCGAGCATGTGTGAGCCCTGCGTGTGCTGTGAGGCTGCTGCACGGCCGGGCTCCTCAGGTAGGGAGGGCGGCCATGTGGCGTGATTGGCAGGTGGGGTGGGAATGGAGGCCTGGGAGGGGGTGCAGGCATGATGCACACTTCTGCAGCTGCCCAAGTAGACCCCCAACCAGTTGGGTTTGGAAGGATGGGTGGTGGGGGGGTGGACTAGCTGGACAATAACAAGGCAGCTTCTTGTGTTGATGCTGAGTCAGCTCCGGATGCACATGGACAGGTTCGGAGCCCTCTCCCTCTTCAGAAAAACCTTGCTTTAGTGACAAAACCTTGCTTAAGTAACCATTCATTGAGCACTTACTGCATGCCAGGCACTATGTCAAGCGCTCTCTTACATGGCAGCGAGATAGATGGCACCAAGTCCTCGCCACCGTCCCACAAGGAAGCGTCACCATCATCCTCATTCTTGGGCAGAGGAAACAGAGCTTAGGGAGTGAACGTGGTTGCCTTAAGTCACCCCGGGGGAAAGTGTGGACCCCAGGTCTGTTCTACTCCAGATGCCGGGTTGTGTGTCCTGATAGTGCTGTGTCCAGCCCTCCACACTCCCACATTCTGGAGGCTCCTGCTGGTTCTCTGTGACCCGTGTTTTCTTAACTGGCATTTATGGGGCACTTACTGTTTGCTTAAATGTGCTGGATATTGGGGAGGTAGTGAATAACACTGACAGACGTCCAGCCATGTAGTGTTTGACCGGGAGAGTCCAATGAGCTGTGGACTAAAAGAACCACTGGACCAGAGTCCCAAACCTGACTGATCATCAGAACCACCAGAAGATTTTAAAATATATGTTTCAGACCCACCCAGGCTTCCTGAATCTGAGTCTCTAGGAGAGGGTGCTGGCATCTGGACTGTTCAGAGTTTTCCGAGTAATTCTGGTGGGATGGACAGTCGGTGGCACTCAAACTCAGAGGAAGAATTGGTCTTGGAGGTTGATGTGATCAAGGAAGGGTTCCTGGATGAGAAGCTCGTGTCTGTGTCTTTTTGTGTGAGTGTGTGTGTGTGCATGTGTGCACGTGTGTGTGAGTGTTGGCAGTGTTTCATGCAGAAGTTGGGGCAGGGACAACAGGAGTGCAGGCCCAGGAGCTGCCCTGGGCAGTGTGTGTTTGGGCAGGGCCAGGCCGCTTCTGTCAGAGTGCAAAGACAGGAAGGAAACCCTTGGGGACAAGACCAAAAGGCACTGTGGTCACCACAAAAGCCTTCAATGCCAGCCCAAGGATCTCCATTTATTCCAACAAGAAGCATTTATTGAGCACCTATTGTATGCTGGGCAGCTTCACACATGGGCATTTGGCAGCAAACAGGCAGACAGGAGGTGTCATTTTAGTCATAGATGAAGGAGTGAGGAGACAATGCTGGACACAGGTCACAGGTGTATTCCTGAGAGGACAAATGGAAGTGGAGAAGGGGAGGAGGAAGAACTCGGCAGACACTCGGGGACATTGGTGGGGGCTCCGCTGAGCCAAGCTTTGCCGGGCTTATTGGCAGAGTATCTCCCAGGCCCATGTGGACAGGGCAGAGTGAGCAAGCGAGAGGTCAGTGGGGGACAAGGCTGGAGGACAGGCAGGGCTGGGCACCGGGAGCCTCATGGGCCAGGTGGAGTTCTTTACCTTGAACTTAAAAAAAAAAAAACAAAAAAAAAAACGCTTGTGCTTCTCCAACTTCAGGACAGGTCGGATTGCAGACTGAGCGGAGGCGGTGATGCAGACCCAGGACTCCGGATGCAGAAAGGGCTCCCCTCTTCTCCTGAGACTTTTAATGATCTTCCCTCTCCCTTTCCCTATCTTCTGCTCAAGCTCCCACATTTCCCTTCATCTTTCCAATATTTAGTTTTGAAATCAGCCTTGCCACGTCTCTCCAGAAAAGCCCACTCTGCCCATGTAGCAAAGCCTTACAAGCATTGCTCGAGCTCCCGAGAGGGGCGCCATGTGGCCCCGCGACCGTTAGCTGGGGATGGGGGGCGTCCCAGGCCCTCGGCCACTTTTGCCAACTGTGAAGCCTGCAGTTCCAGCAAAGACATTGCTCTGATGGGGACTTTGTTCTGCAGGAAGGCAAATGTGAGTGATTTGTCACCTTCACACTCAAAATTTACCGTACAATCGGCCCAATGCTGCAGCATTAAGAAACTTAATGTTTTTAAGCAAAAGTTAATTGATTGAAATTAGGCAGATGGCAACAGCTGTGGAATGGCAAAAAAAAGTACTTATTTAACTGACGAAGCTCAGTTAAACTAGGGGTGGCTGGCAAATCACTTGGTGCAGAATCGCAGCTGTAGAGCACTTGCAGTGCCTGTATGTGTGTGTGCATGCGTGTGAGAGAGGTGGGACTCCAGATGCCCCACCCTCAGAATCTAGCGGTTCATCTGCCCAAGCGTGGAGGTATCCCCTCTATCCTATCTGCAACCCAGGGATGTGAAGAAAAGCCTCTTTTGGCAGGTTTTTTTTTATTAGAAATTTTCTTCCTGAAACATTTAATTCTCTTTTCCACCAGAGCAGCAAGGTCAGTGAGAGGGGCCAACGGGGAAGGGAGCCAAGACCCACATTATTACTGAGAGCATCAAATGCCAGAAACGGCTCCCCTTCCCCCAACTTGAAAGTTGACATTTTGACCAAATCTCCCCCTCACCCTATTTTGGTGTCACCACCCAAGAGCTAAGGCAGGTGTTAGCAAAACCCGACGCATATAGGCTGCATTTCCATTGTGATATGGGGAATGACCCTCTAACCGATGTGTAAGAAGCCACCCGGGGTTTGCGCCTGGAGCTCCTGCAGAACACAGCCTGGCCCCATCTCGGCGGAAGAGATAGACTCATTAGAGACCGTAGCTAATAATGGCCAATGCTGAGCATTTCAGCATGATTTCATACATTCCCTCCTTTTGTCCTTACATATAAAAAGAAATCACAAAAGGTATTTACATAGTGAATCCCTTTTCAAATATTTTCCTTGAATCAAACCAAGGCCAGTTCCACAGACACTGAATTAGTCACGTTAGCTTCCTTATAAACCCCACCTTACACTATCTATTTTTCTGGATCTTCCTTCTTTTTTCCAGCCAATCCCTCCCTCTCTCCTACAACTGCTATGCTCCAGGCACACCCTGGATGTCTTGCTGCTCTTAACGTGTCAAGGATTTGAGCCTGTCTTTGAGTGGATCCTTTTTTGGTCCAGGCTTTGGAATATTTTATTTTATCTGATCATTCTGACTTCAGCCCAAATTTCACCTCCTCATAGAGCCTTCCACCTGATCTAAAGGAGAACCTCCTTCCTCGTGATTGCCTCACAATATTAGGAGTAATGATCTTCCTAGCACTGGCCACTACCTAAAATTTTCATGTTTCTGTTGATTCTGTGTCTATCGTTACTTTAAAAATGGGAGTCTGAAAACTATGGCCCATTGCCCATAGGTTAAATCCAGCCAATGGTCTATTTTTTGGTGTGGCCCAGGAGAGAAGAATGTTTTTTTAACATATTTTTAAATGTTTGGAATAAAAAAGAAAGTAATATTGCATGGTGTGAAAATTATATGAAATTCAAATTTCAGTGCTCAGAATTGAAGATTTTTACTGAGATATAATGGATATGTAACATTCAATTAGTTTCAGGTGTGGAGCATAATGATTTGGTATCCGTACATATTGTGAAATGATTACCACAGTACGTCTAGTTAACGTCCTCAAGATTAAAGTTTTATGCAGTGTGGAGGTTCCTCAAAAAATTAACAATAGACTCCCCTATGACCCAGTAATAGCACTGCTAGGGATTTACCCAAAGGATACAGGAGTGCTGATGCATAGGGGCACATGGACCCCAATGTTCATAGCAGCAATTTCAACAATAGCCAATTCATGGAAACAGCCTAAATGTCCAGCAACTGATGAATGGATCAAGAAGATGTGATTTATTTATACAATGGAACACTACATGGCAATGAGAAAGAATGAAATCTGGCCATTCGTAGCAACGTGGATGGAACTCGAGGGTGTTACACTAAGTGAAATAAGTCAGGCAGAGAAGGACAGATATCATGTTTTCACTCATATGTGGAACAGGAGAAACTTAACAGAGGACCATGGGGGACGGGAAGGGGAAAAAATACTTGGGGAGAGGGAGGGAGGCAAACCATAAGAGACTTAAATACTGAGAACAAACTGAGGGTTGATGGGGGTGTGGGAGAGGGGAAGGGGTGATGGGCATGGAGGAGGGCACTTGTTGGGATGAGCACTGGGTGTTGTAAAAGAAAGAAAAGATTAAAGTTTTATGAATACACACCCATGCCCATTCATTTCTGTATGGTCTGTGGCTGCTTTCACACTATAATGGCAGAGCGGAGTGGTTGCGACAGGAACTGTATGGACCATAAGCCTAATACATTTACTGTCTGACCCTTTGTAAAACAAGTTTGCTGAGCCCAGATCCAGAACGGGAGATACAAAAAAAAGCAGAGATCCTGCCTACTTTACTCTCTGCTCTTGCCAAAGTCCTTGCTCCATAGTATTTATTGAATGAACTTGTTTTTTTCCTGGCTGACTCTTGGCTTATTCTTCAAGATTCTGCTGAGTCCCTACCTCCCCAGGAGCCCTCTCTGATCATCCCCCTACTAAAGCTGGGATAAGTCTTTCTCCTTGTGCTCCCCAGTTTCATGAGCTATCTCTGACATAACACTTGGTAGTAACAACAGCTGACATTTGTTGAGCCTTTGACAAGTGTCAGAGCACCATGTTACTGACTTTGCTTGTACTTCCTTTGTCCTCACACATCCCAATGAAGTGGCTACTATTATGATGCCCATTTTATAGATGAGGGAGCTGAGGCACAGAGAGTACCTGCGCAAGGTTACACAGCATGTTGGTAACAAACATAAATGTGAGGTTGGGCAGTGTGACTCTTGTACTTTTGTTCCCTTATCTGTCTCCCAACTCAGATGTGAGCTCCTTGGATGTGAAACTGTGCCTTCATTTCTGTCCCAAATCCTGATCAAGAAGAATTAGAAATTATGACTCAGTGAATCCATTTCTGCTGCACTAGAGACTCTTTGGCCTAGTCTACCATGAATATCTCCATTCTTCCTCTTCCGTTCATGCACACTTTATTCATTCAAACATGTCCTCTCCTCGAATATAGTCCAGGCCAATGCCAACATCCACACTGTACACACAGAGAAACCAAGGCTCCAAGGAATTAAGGGAATTACCTAAGACCAGCTTGTGGCTGAGTCAGGATCAGAACACAAGAGTCTTGCCTGGAAGTTTCACCATATCCAACTCTTTAATCTGTGGTTGGGGAAACCATCCTATTGGCAGGCA